>JAWPHD010017524.1:0-44192 GCA_037043455.1 Cyrtodaria siliqua | reverse complement strand
GATCGGGTGTATAATAGTTTTGTACCAAGCTGTCGGGATAATGTTGTATTCGACAGGATAGTTTGTGTAACAAGGGGGTAAGCCCTTCAAGTTTTAAAAATTTCATTCGGTACGTTTTCGTAGCCTACGGCCTTCCCACATTTTGCGCCAGACACAATCTTGACCACTTCCGCCAACGTTATTGCTGACTTTAGGTTTGTCGTTGATTTTGGTTCCGGTCGGTTGCCGTGGTTTTCAAAATTCGCATTCAGGTCTTCGTAGTCACGCTTCCATCAGATAGCGTATTTCCGTCAGAAAATGTTCATCAAAGTTACCCGCCGTTTCACTTCAGAAAAATAAAGTCCGATTTCCATTTTTGCAGAATATCGTTTTTATCACGTGATACTCCACCGTCATCCAATTTTACATAATCAACGGTATGTTTGATTTTTCCAGGACCTAACTTATTAATCTCGTGCCAGAATTCTTTGGGGTTTTGAGTTTGCATATTCGATATATGTGCCCGTTGTTTTGCAAAATATTGCCTCTCGCTTTGCCTGAGTTTTTTATCGAAGGCATTCCTTGATGCTTTGTATTCGTGGCGCAACGCTGATTTTACGTTATTTGAGCCTTGACACTTAAGAAATGCAGTCTCGGTTTTCCGCGTTTTATTCCACAATTCTTTTAACAAATCATTCCACCACGGCTTTGAAAAATGCTTTTTGAGTTTATTTGCAATGGGTCTTATATCTTTATGTTTTAGATTACTCTCCATTTCGGAGTGAACAATTTGCATGAAATCACTATACAGAGCGTCTATTTCGCATTAATTTGTATCACTAATCTCAAGCCTCGTAATAAGCGCGTTTATTTGATCCCGACACACTTCACTGTCAAACATTCCTTTAGGTATATTTGTTACATCATATCTTCGAAACACATTTTCATTACCTCTGTTTAATTCACCATCATCGTTCATATTATCCGTAATTTCCACGCTACTTTCATATTAATGAAAGATTAACAGTACATTGTAAAACGGAGTGATCTGGTATCGTAGCACGGTCGGTCATTATGTTAAACCTCTGCATTATGTTTGTCACGAGCCGCACGCGAAAATTGGTGACGTATTTTAACTGTGATTGAGGTGTCAACCGAGTATATTGTTTGCGACGTCGCCATATATATTACGTTGTTTTACAATTTAGCGTCGTCGTTTCTACTTGTTGATGTAATGAAGGAATACCATATGATACCATAGAACAGCATGCTATACATTATACCAGCCGTTCTTACTGATACGTGCGTGTTGTTGCAACCTTTATTCACAGTTTGACCTATATACCGTATCGGAAATGGTATAGCAGCGGTGGCTTTCAGGAGTGCAGTTCTTCCTAATTAATTTATATCCTGTCATGCCATTATATCTGACAGTTAGTTAATTAATCATCACTGTTCTACATTAGGGAAGGTGCATCTAAAAAATTCCCGAAGGCTTTAAATATAGGAGTGTCACAGCAATTAATGCAGTGAATTCACATAACAGCGCCTCCACTATCAATGAGATTGAGACTAGGACGTACTCTCTCACACGTGAAGTTAATTTTCTGAAATGATTGATATTGAATACTTTTAGCCTAGTCAATTATTTTATTCATTTAAATAACATTACTTCTGATGTTTCCTTTTCTCGAAAAGAAACACGAAAAATGATTTATTTCCATAGAGATTAATACAGAATAAATGCTATTTCCGATTTCTCTCCTCGCTTCAGGTGAGGTATAATTCATAATCGGGACTATATTCCCTATATATCTGATAAATCTCCCAATGAAATTGTTTACCAGATTATTTGCGGAATTGATAATAGCTTTCAAAGTGCTGAATTTCTTTAAATTTTACGGAATTTCCAATTGACAATTACAACTTATTTTGTTTTTAAAACACATTTAGTAAGTTTGTATATATTAATCATTTCTTAGACTGACAATTGATCGTAAAATTGCCAACTTCATAGTTAAAAATGGCTCTAACCATTACAGTGGTATCTTTAAGCAATATTTAATGCCTAAACCATATAATAAAAGGGCGCCCTGAATCGATCACCTGATTGTATTTGCAAAGATAAAAACACTGACAAACAAGCTTATAATTTCATAACAGTCTATGGCCCGCCATCGCAAATTCCCGAGCCGCTTTCAAGCGCTCAGGCCCAGCAAGTGTATATATGGTTATAGGGTGGGAATCTCAATAGTTTCCAAGTTATGACCAAGGGTTCCCCATTGTTGTTGATGGTTCCTGGGGACAAAGGTTGTATCATGCCCATTAACTGTATGTATGGTTATAGGGGTTGGATCTCAACGATTTTCAAGTTATGACCCAGGGGTCGGAATGGACCCAAGAGTCGATGCTAGTTGGATGGTGATATATTTTAGCTCATAACTAGCACGTGTATATATGGCTTTAGGGTTAAGATTTAACACTTGCAAAGCTATGGACCACTGGTTAAGTCCCCATCTATGGGAATATATCCCAGGGCCTATGCTGGTTGGATAGATGTATCCGTCTGATCCGGCTCAGTAAGTGTATGCGGTTTCAGAGAAGAACATCTTTTAAGGATTTTCCCTTTACAATTCTGTGGAAAAATGTGACCTCTGGGGTGGGACCAAATTTGAAACCGTGGTCTCTATTGAACAAACTTGATAGAGGGCCATAAGCTTTACAGAGCGGGGCGAGATTTCACCCCAGGTTCACCATTTGAGAAAAATTGGTGAAGGACCATATCCTTTGATACATGCAATTTATGAGAGCTCTACGTCTTGTGGTCTCAATTGAGAAGATTTATTTTTAAAATGCTGTCTATATACAAGTCTATGTAAACCTGTGACCCATGGGGCGGGGCCAGATTTGACCCCATGGTCACCATTTGAATAAACTGGGTATAGGACCATAAGCTTATACGACATGTACCTTATGACAGCTTTGTGTTTTGTGGTTTCAGAGAAGAAGTTTTTCCTTAGGTAAGTCTATGTAAAACATGTGACCTCTGGGACGGGGCGGGGCCAAATTTGACATCAGGTTCACCATTTGAACAAGCTTGGTTGAGAATTATAAGCCTATGGTAAATGCAAAATAGTAATCCTCTGGCTCTTGTAGTTTCATAGAAGAGGATTTTTTAAGTGTTTCATTATACAATTCAATGTGCACAGTGCAAGAACCCAATGTCTTAACATTCAATTTAATATCTATCAAGTGTCAATACACAACCTTATGACTATCATTCTTATAAGTAGGTCACTACTGAAACTATGTAATGGTGAGCGGTCACTCTATAACCAACCCTACCTCCCTTAGTACACTTATTCTAAATACACAATCTCATTCCTTTGTCTTGTAATCTACAGGACTATTTCTTCATAACGTTATCACTTTATAAATCGTGCACCACCTATCGCGCAATTATTTTTATCATAAAATAATGAAATTGTCTGTTCAGTGCCGTTTGCTTAATTTATTCCTTGTTAATATGGGATGGGAGAATATTTGTGCATAGCCTTGCATTATGAAAGCAGTTCTATATAAAGGGGATCTGTACAAATAAACGTTTTGTCTTTATTCCTCGTCGATCGACTTAAAGCTACGTAGTCTGTATAAATGCATGTCCCTTTATATATGTTTTCGTTTTTGGATATATACAGTTTTGGAACGCGCGCTTTTAAATTGGAGGTGGCTATTGCTTCTGTAATTACGAAAACTAGTCGAGGTCGCCTCCCGAGGATTACGAGTATATAAAAGAAACGTTTTGTATAGGAAAATGGTCAACCCCTGTGGAATCGCTCGGATGAAAACATCCAATACACATAATCAATAACCTTCAAATACGCAACATTTAACAAAGACATTGTAATGCATATGACATACACACAAACAAACGAACATATAAAACTAGTACCTAATATTTAAAAGTATAATCCGTATATATCCAAGTAACATATTTGATAAACACGCACATAAGTATGTCGATTATCTAGCGACATAAGCGGCAGGCCCGTAAAACACCGAGGCAAACCTTATCGAAGTACGGGTGTTCTCCCCCGGTTATTTTAAAAGACTTTATTTGATGAGTTATTCGATTTCTTTCAAAGAGCGTTATTATTCATGGTTATGTAATTTCAGTTAACTATTACTGTGTATGGAAACCATTAGAACGCTCTATTACTGTGATTTGGTTTGACCCAATTGCCAATTCCATATAGCGTATATGGTGACCAGTGAAGCGTAAATTTGCTATACCACTCGTATGGACATAGTCATTTGTGAATTCCATCTTATGTTTACGCTTTGGAAATTATATGAAACATGTTTAGTTCTAATAAAATTCCAAGAAAGTTTTTAATAACTGGATCAGTTTGTTATAATGTACGTAAAGGTGATTTAAAACTCACTGGGAAAAACGCGAAAAATCGGGAAGTGTTTCATGAAAGTAATGTATTACTGGAACAGCGTGACGTCATAGAGTCTTTATTTTTATGATGCTGATGCGTGCAGCCATTTTGATTGACATGTTCAAAGAGAGATGTTGACAATTTGGGTCTTCGCATATATACAATTAATCGTAAGTAGAACATGTGTTTTAAATTGCATCAAATGTACAGTGTCTTTTGCCGGACGTGTCAATTAAGTTGAAGATAGGCTAGCAGACATTTGCAGTTGAGTTGATGAGTTGGTGATGGCAGAGCGTGACCTACTAAAAAGTTTATTGTGCGTGTTGACAAAACTGATTTGTTGTACAATCTGCATGGTTGGAAATGAGACGGCAGTATGTTTACAAACATGACAGTGACGTTTCTGTGCGTCGTTTGTATTTGGTGAGCTGTAGAAGGTAAAGTAAAACCTGAAAGGTGTAATTGTCCCGCCATATTTTGTGTTGCGCAGTACATTTTGTTTTCCAGCGATTCAATGCAGTGTGTCGTAGTACAACGCTTGTATTGTAAGTTATATGCGAAACTTTATCATTTTACTATGTTTTAAAGTCTAGTTTATGTGCGTATGCGATGAAACTAGACGCAGAACTGTATTTTTATGTTTTTATATCAGCTGATAGTGATAGTGTGACGCTATGTTGTTATTGGAATGGTCTAGAATGTTTTCATTTAGAGAAACAATGGATGTGGCCTCCGGAAAGTGTAAATGGCAGACAAGTTCGTCTGAAGTTACATAGATTCTAGATTTAAACATACATTCTGTCTGGTTTCTGCTTTTAATCAATGTAAAACTATATGTTTGGAGTTCTGTGGTTGTTTTAGTGGGAAACTTGATTATCAGTATCAAGCTAACTGTTACTGGTTGAATGCTGTTTAGCCCTGTTAAAGTAACGCAAGCGCCAAATTTCACTATAAAACCATTCTTGTAAACTGTACTCATGTGATGAGGTTACAAAATAATGCATAAGTGCTAATGAAGTTGTTGCCGGATTTCAAAGAACCTTGGTGGGAACGATCAGTACCAAGACTAGTTCTATAATATTTACCGTCGGGATGATAACCATCAATTTCCAACGTTTTTTATGCTGTTCTTTTAATTTTGTTATTTGCACTTTATCCCGACATTAAGCTTAGTTTCTTGTTAGCAAATTCCATCCTGATTTTTGGTCGGAACCAAGATCAGTAATTTCGTAGTTCCCATTGATTTTTTTTGCTAATAATGTATATATAATGAAAGATGACCATAAAGGTCACTGAAAGGTTACCTACTTATGATTAAAATAACACAATTACTGCTTTAAATCTGTATTTAAACTTGTCCCCCATACAGTGACAATATACTGTACATTTAAACAGGCGGCCTAACGGGCTGTGTTGAATGTACGTATTGAAAGGCGAAGTAAGTAAATTAATAATATTCTTACATGTTTTTCGTACTAGAAAATAATCATTAAAATCTGTTTCGTCTACAAAATATTTCTACATTTTTTACAAACCCACAACAACATGAATTCAGAATCAATGTCTTTGTCAAGGCAATTTGTATTTTGAACGACAGCGATGCTTATTCTGTGAATATTACACACAAGATAAGGTTCAGGGCTTTTGTACCTTATATAACAGAGGCCTATAAAAGGCCTCTTCACAATTCAAAATGTGTGATTTTTTTCTCCAATTTTGGCAGAAATCTTTCCCAATCAGACGGCGGCATTCTCTCAGAATTTGCGGAAAATCATGAATAATGCAATGTTTTTTTGTCTTTTTAGGCAATTCGGAATCAAGCACGTTAGTAATTACAATAAATAATGGAATAAAATATAAATAAACACAGTCGACACAAAATCTTTCAAAATTGATTTGACAATGTCCGATGTGTTATTAAAACAGGCTAGAATAGAGTCGTCCAATGTTTCAAAACAGGCTAGAATAGGGTCGTCCAATGTTTGGGTAACAACAGCGTTAGTCGTTGGTTTAGACAAATAACCTAACCACTTATCTCCTTCTTTTGTTCAAACACCGGCGCCCCTTTTTGCCATGTTTACGTTTAGAGAAAGTTGAGCGTTTCGGTGATGCCGAATAATTACAAATGGACTGAATACAATATCTTTGATCCTTTTTTTTTTTGATAACCAGTCACAAAAGGTGATTTGTGATGCTCTGCATGGGCAAACATACCAACTTACACTCACTCAGCACAATGCTGACGCATTCCTGTGCTCTGCCTTTGAGAAAGTTCATACTACCTCGAATGAAGCAACTCTTGCAAATCAACCATCTACAAACAAATTCTTGTATTCGCCACCAAATTCACATGGTTCTACTCACCCTGCTGTGACTTGTACCCAGACATCTGTGGGTTATAGCGAAGATTAGTCATTGCCAACTGCATCTGTTGCAGCACACACTGCACGTGGGCATATAACATCACAGTTCGCGTCTCCAATTCCGCAAATACATACAACAATGCCTGCGCTAGCAAAACAGCATTTCAGGCCAGAAATGTGCACTCCCACGTCATACACACCAAGAAGAGCGCTTTTTCAGGCTTCTGGACTGTCTCAAGATGTAAATGTCCCCATACCAGTACTTGAAATTCCTGCATTTGCAGCTTTGCCATCATCTCAGTCAAAGTCACAGATGCCCGCAGACTTGACAAAAACAAGTAGAATGTTCCTACCATGGAGTGCGTGTTAGAGGAATCAACAGCTAGCTCGTCGACCGAAACATTTGGTCGTTTTGACTTGGGTGCAACATTCCGGGACCAAGATGCATCAGCACTAGACTTCAGCAAGTCTTCCGATAAGCATCACACTCCTCCTCCACAAGAAACTCTTTAGTGCAGTGACAATGTTACTGCAAGACCAGCGAGTCGCAGAAAACGCAGTTACAGACTAGCAGACTTATTACAGGAAGATCGGTTTCATGATTTTCAGAGCTACAAAGCTTTTAAGTAGTCGTGAACAATAACTTATTCCAGAACGGATGAACATGGCAATCTGGAAGTAATTCCTGACTTGCCTTTGTGATGCCTACATACGAAATGCAATTTTTTCTTTTAAGTTCTTGCTAAAGTTTCGTACACCTATCACGTTTGAATATATATTTAAACTGTTATGCGACCAATTACCATTCATATAAGATCCTTAAAACAGCAGTCGCCAATCTGGGAGAATGCTTCACGTATAATTTACTGGACTATTCAGAGGGTGTGCATTGCTATATATCCAGATGACACTCCAACAGTATTACCTTTCACAATTATATTAATTGTCATCCTCGCCAAATTCAGGGTTTCTGCGACCTCCATTTCTTGCACCATTGACCATTGACCATATTTGTGTACGATGACCACATGCATTGCACACTATGACACACACCCTTGCCTTCTAATCAAAATGCAAGTTGTCCAAGACTGTTCACACCTAAGACATATTCATCATCATATCAAACATTCGTTAAATGTGGACCTTCAGTCTGTCATTTGATTCCAGGATTGTGCATCAGTCTTCGCTTAAAACGTAGAATATACCTAAAAGCAGCTTTCAAAATTCGCACACATGTTCAATACCATTCTCCATTATCGCACCATACATATTGCACACTAAATTAAAAATCTACAACTACTATATGTACTTCCTGTTTTTTACTTCAGGACAATCCCTTTAACTACCACGTTTTTAAGTATGTTTTTTTACATGCTTGTATGTACATCTCTTCGTTAGATATGTATGTCTTGCATCTCTTATATTTATTTGTTCCATGGTTGTGCAACAAGTTACAAAATACTAGTGAATTCTTCATTTGCCTTTTATAAACGCCCTTTTCGTGTTAGAGTATAACTTAACAATTTACAAATACTGCATCTGGTTTGTCACGCGAATCGCCTTAATTAATTCCATTCTTAAGTACGCTTCCATACATGCTTGTATATACCAGAATTAGTTAGATTTTAATGTTAACTATTCTTACAAAGTAACTCAATGTTTTATCTCTGAAACTCGGCAGCACCAATTCGTATACTCACTCCAGTTAATTCTACTGAGGATGATGTTGTTTCCGCACATATCACTTGGTGCACTACTTTCAAGGCTGGTGTAAACGATAAGCAAAATAAACTGCCTACTATGTTCTGGATTCCTAAATTACATAAAAATCCATATAAGGCTCGCTTTATTTCGAATTCTAGTGCCTGCACCACAACAAACCTCTCCAAACTTTTAACTTCTTGTCTTACCGCCGTTAAAGATCACGTTAAACTATATTGTGATAAAACTTATGAAAACTCTGGGATTAATTTATTTTGGTCTATAACAAATTCAGAAGACGTTCTTGATAAAAATTTCAATAAAGGTCAAGTTTCATCAATAAGCACTTATGAATTCTCTACAAAATACAACCTTACTACATCACATTATTAAAGACAAGCTAATTTCTCTTATTCAAAAACATTCGCTAGAGAAAATACTACATTTTTGGCATGTAATAATAAAAAAGCGATTTTTACTAACGGTAGTTTAGACAATAATACTATGTGGACTTGCTATGATGTTTGTGGAGCACTCATCGTCCTATTAGATAATATTTTCGTCAGGTATGGAACCACCGTTTATAGACAAATTGTTGGTATCCCTATGGGTACGAACTGTGCACCACTTGTCGCAGATTTGTTCTTATTTTGCTATGAACGGGATTTCATGTTGAGTCTTTCACCAGATACCCAGGCAGATGTTATTGAAGCCTTTAATGACACCTCTCGGTATCTGGATGACATATTGAACATTGACAACCCTTTCTTTCCAACTATGGTTAATTATATTTATCCTAAAGAACTTCAGCTTAACAAAGCTAATATATCTGATAATAACGCTTCTTTTCTTGATTTAGATCTCTCGATTGAAAATGGTAAAATAATTAGCAAAATCTATGACAAGAGAGATGATTTTAATTTTGACTGTTAATTACGCCCACTTGGATGGGGACGTTCCCCGAGCAACTTCTTATGGGGTGTATGTGTCTCAACTTATTCGTTTTTCTAGAGCTTGTACTCGAGTTGAGGACTTTAATATTCGTAATCTTTGTTTAACTAAAAAGTTACTCATTCAGGGTTACCGTTACCATAAACTTCGTAAAACCTTTGCAAAAGTTTATTATCGTAACCCTGATCTTCTTTCCAAATATAAAAGTAATTTAAGGACTCTTCTGCGACAAGGACTATCACAACCTGACTTCTATGGTGATGTGATTTATAAACTTCGTAAGATTCTTGGTCATGATCACTTTCATACTATCTTTGTTAAACTCGTTAAAAAGTTTATCGAAAGAGGTTATGATCCTATCACTTTGCAACGTACTGCATGCTTGGTGGTGGACCCTTTTACAGTTCACCACTATGCTTTCCGCTTTAATTGTACGATGACCGGACAGGCTGTGGACCCTATGATGACGCCTACCTAAGGCCCATTGGGACATTGGCGTTTGATGTTTGTCCATGATATTTCTTGTAGTGCCCTTAATGGTTTATTCTCTTACTGCTCTGGTTTCTGCCAAGTCATTGAGTACCTTCATTATGGGTTTCTAGGCTATTGTTATTTTGCTATTATATTTACACGAGCATATTTGTGTTTTACTTATATTGCCTATTGATGCTGCCTTGTTGTTTAGAGATTAGATTATGGCGGGGAATTCTTTATTTACACTGTCCTGTTATAATGGGATGACAGTAGTGTAAGTGTGAGGTTTGGTGCACCCTAGAACCGGTTTCAACCCCCAGTGGCCTACTTTGCCACTGACCGTTCCAAGGCGGTAGCCCTATTGTCAACCCTTTTGTGTTTGTGATGTCGCTTGCATTTATTATTGCTTTTGCCTTCTTGTTTGTCTGTTTGCGTGTTTGTTTCTGTGTTTTGTGGTTGACTTTCCTCCTTGAATGCTACTTTCCCTGTCCGATCTTTTTATATTTCTTTACATACATCACTGCATGACTGAAACATAATTCACCTATATATACGTCGTGAATACATAATAGAGAATCCTCTCAAACAACTCGACGGATGTCCGTGAAACTTCACAGCAATGTTGCTCTTGATGTCTAAATGACCCTAGCAACATTTAAAGTTGATCGAAAATTCAAGATGGCCGCCACAGCTAAATATAGATTTTCAAAAAACAAGTTTGTAGCAAGTACTTCTTGAAAACTCTAAGTGATATTGATATTGGACTTTCTCTAAAATGATCAGTATGGAATGATGTTGATCCTTGTCGAATATTTTTTTGATGCGACGTTAAACCTTGTCGAAAATCATTTTGATTGCATGTTAAACATGGCTGTCAGCGGCCATCTTTGTTCACATAGAGTTATATAATGAAAACTTTTAGTGCCTACTCTTCTGAAACCGCTTGACAGATTTCAATGAAACTTCACAGGAATGTTGCTCTTGATGTCTTAATGATCCTAGCAACATTTCAGGTCGGCCGGAAATTCAAGATGACCGCCACATCTATCAGTAGTGCTTCAAGGTCATTGACCTCTTGTTAACTACGGTTTTTCATACATGCTTGTATACCCATCACTTAAGTTAACTTTTCATGCTTAGTGTTAACCATTATTACAAACAGACAAGATATCTGTATCACCGGAACATAATTCACCTGTATATCTGTTGTGCATACCGATATGAAAATACTACTGATTCATTGTCTCCCTTTTCGCACAACCCTTTCCATGTTACAGTGTAACTTTCTACATAAAAAGTCTACAACTACTGCGTGTTGTTCTTTGACACCAATCACAATCACTGTTTTCATTTCAAAGTACAGTTTTATGCATGCTTGTATATACATCAATTAGTTAGCATTCCGTGTGTAGTATTTTTCCAAGCAGAAAAGACCACACCATCTTTGGAACCTAAATCACCGATATATCTGTTGTGCACAGGCAATGCAGAACGCTAGTGGTTCTTCTCTTTTTTCCGCTTAACTCTTTTTCATGTTGCAGTGTAAAAACTATTTTCATTTTAAAGTACGGTTTCATACATGCTTCTATATTCATCACGTATGACTAGAACATAAATCACCCATATATTCAAGATGATCTTTCGCTTCATATATGCAGTATTATCTTCACTTTTATACCGCTTACTAGAACCTTTTTCATGTTACATTGTCAGTTTCTAAATTAACTATCTACAACTACTGCATCTTTATGTTTGACGCCAATCGCCTAACTGAAGTTTATTTTTTTACTACGGTTTTCATACATGCTTTTATATACATCATTTAGTAAGATTTCAATGTCTTGTATTGACGATTATTACATGTTGTTTCACGCCAGTCGTCTGAACTAATTTCATATTTCAACTGATTTCAAACGTGCTTGTATATCCATCTCTTCGGTAACTTTCCTTGTTTAGTGTTAACTAATATTACAAAAAGACAAGATAACTGTACCACCGGAACATAATTCACCTGTATATCTCTTGTGCATACATAATAGAAAATACTACTGTTTCATTGTCTCTCTTTTCGCACAAAATGTTTCATGTTACAGTGTAAATTTCTACATAAACAATCTACAACTACTGCGTGTTGTTGCTTGACGCCAATCCCAATGTTTTCATTTCAAAGTACAGTTTTATGCATGCTTGTATATACAGGACTTAGTTAGATTTATGTGTCTCATATTATTATAATCACCACAGACAGCTGGTACACTGGAACATAATTCACCTATATATCTATTGTGTATACAGGATAGAGAACACCAGTGACTTATTGTTTCTCTTTACGCATAACCCTTTTAATGTTGCAGTGTCAAAAGTATTTGCATTTTAACGTATGCTTTTTATATACATCACTTAGTCATATTATCGTGTTAAATATATTTACAAACAGACAACACAATGACCAGAACATCAATCACCTATATATCTGTTGTGCATACAGAATAGAGAATACTAGTGATTTATTGAATTGACTTTCGCAGAACCTTTCTTCATATTACAGTCTAAATGGTCAGAAAAGGGACACTCAGCAATCTTCAAGTTTTCAACAAGGTGTTTCAATATATATATATTCAGTATTTCCTTCATACCGCTGACATCTACGTAAATACAATTTTGAGATTTTCAGTTTTCATTGCATTTCACATTAAGCCTTAATATATTGTTGGTGCATATATATAATAATTTCAGAAGATACAAAGTTAATTTGCCTATTAGTATTCTCATAAAACTCACATTAACAATTGAAGAATTGTAAGTCATGCAGAAACACTAGCGGGACGCGGTGAGCTCTTAAGACCTCAGCTTTGCCGTGTGTCTTTTTACAATCTACAACAATTGCACACGTCCTTCTCGTATATTTGACAGTGTTAGTCCTCTTGTTCGTATATTTTCCCTAATGATTGTAAACATGCATAAATATACATGTCTTAGACTCTCCTGTTGCAAATTAGTTTTTACAGATTACTGTATAACTGTAGCAAATAAAGAACACTAGTGATCCACAATTGCTGTCATTTCCATAATGAGCATCATTGACCCGTGCACATCTATTGAATACATGTTGTCTGCACAATGAGTTTCATCTAATTTATAACTTCAACTATCAATATTTCCTGAAAACCTTCATATCAGACGTTTCAGAGTGCACCATCAATTTCAAATACATTTAACACATTAGGATTCTAAGCTGCTCACAATAAACAATTTCACAATGGTGTTTTCAAAACCGTGCGTATTGTATATATTGTTTAATAATAATAGAAGCAAAAGACCACAATATCTGTACTCCTTTGTTGCCTTCCATCTTCGACCTCAACCTGCTTCAGGCAATATGACTGACCATACATCATACAGCTGCCATGTTGGAAATGGTCACATACAAAACATGCACATATAGATACAAAACCTGTATTCAAATATGGATACACAGACTCATATGCATTTCTCAATTACAGATACTTCACTCATATGCACATAACACCCTCCACAATATTGTGCACACGCGTCCTACACTCACATGTACATCCAACACTAATTTACAAATGCAGATAATGCACACACATGCAGACACTGGACATTCATACACATACATGTACTCCACTCAAATGCAGATGCAACACTCATTTGCACATGCAAATATTACAATCACATGCACATACAGACACTATACTATTGGGCATATATGCAGATGCAACACTAATTTCCACTTGCACATACAGCATATATACCTGCACATACAACCGTTATAAACACATGCAGATACTACACTCATCAAACGCTCATGTATATAGAGCTATGTGCATCCATATATCACAACACTCATATGCGTATACAGATGCATCTCCAGTATGCAGATGCAACACCTATATGCACATACGCATCCAACACTCACGCATGTACAGAATTAAGACGCGTATGCATGCACCCCTATGCACATATAGATAAAACACACAATACTTATATGCACATACAGATGAAACACCTGTATGCACATAAACAAATGCTACACTTATCTTCGTACACATTTGCAACACTCATATGTATATACAGATGCATCTCCAGTATGCAGATGTAACACCTGCATGCACATACAGATCTAACACTCACGCATATACAGAATTAAGACGTGTATGCATGTACAGATAAAACACTCAATACTCATATGCAGATACAGATGAAACACTTGTATGCACATATACATGCAACATTCATATGCACATACATTGATAGATACAACATCGTGATGCACACACAAATACATATATCGTGCGCATATGCAGATGCAACACTCTTATCGACCTTCAGATAAAACACACATACACACATACACACATATAGATCAAACACACATGTACACATATAGATATGCACATACAAATAATGTGCGCATAGACACATAGGCACACACACCGATACAACACTCGTATACACATCTGCATAAACCTATCCCAATCAATCCCATAACTTCCTCTATAGAGTCAAGATACATGTAATACACATGCAAGAGTCTCCAAACATGTGTCTAATCACTGTTAAAAAAATACATGTTTGACACATTCTGTAAAGCTCGCATGCTGGGAATCAATCCCCACATTTCCATGAAACTATGAACAAGTGCCATACAAATCTGACTCAATTCATCTTCATATGTTTCTATCCATTTCGCAATAAATAAAAGAAGTAAAAGGCAATCATCCAACTAACACATTTTCATCATATCCTTTGAGAATTTGCTTACAAAAAAATAGAACTATTGAGCTCAACTCTCACAGCACATAACCACACCATGATATATACTTCCCATTTTTATGCCGCTGAAAATTTCGGGGCATATAGTAATCGCACCTTCTGTCTGTCCGTCCGGATTCTGTCTGTCCGGATTCCGTCATTCCGCAGTTCGTGTCCGGACCGTAACGTCGTAACCCCTGCAGGGATTTTTAACCCAGGTCCGTACCTGAAAGGTCAAGGTCACACTTGCAGTTCATAGGTCAAAAACAGGTAAGCATTTTCGTGCCCGGACCGTAACGTCACAACCCCTGCAGGGATTTTTAAATTACTTGGCACAAGTGATCACCATAACAAGACAGTGTGTCGCGCGCAAAACCCACGCAATTTCGTGTCCGGACCGTAACGTCACAACCCCTGCAGGGATTTTTAAATAAATTGGCACAATAACTTGGCACAAGTGATCACCATAACAAGACGATGTGTCGCGCGCAAAACGCAGGTCTTTAAGGTCAAGGTCACACTTGGAGGTCAAAAGTCAAATTGTGTCCGGTCAATAACTCGGGCATTCATGGACGGATTTTCGAATAACTTGGCACAAGTGCTTACCACAACCAAACGACGTATCGTGCACAAAATCCAGGTCCATGGCCCCAAGGTAAAGGTCATACATAGAGGTCAAAGGACACTTCAGGGGCATTTATCACAGTGATATTTCTTGTTTGAACTTACACATATTTTCAACTCCATATTTTCTCATTGCCTTTCAAGAACTCCACAGGCATTTAATACAGGCTTCAACCAACGGTTTCAAGCACCTTGCAAGCGCAATTTCCAAACATAGACATACACTCAAAACGTATCATATCGTGGCACCTACAACATCCTGCGTGTCTGCAGAGCATATTGACCAACATGCTTCTGTTCTATACCCTCGAGATGCCCCAAATGGACTGGTTTCCCTGAAAACAACACCAAATCAAAGTTGCCTGTACAACGCTGTCAGCCTCCTCCTAACTGGAACTGAAGCAATGTCGCTTGAACTGCGCATAAGAACTGTAGCTTCAATGATACTGTTTGCCTCAGTTTTCACTTCGACAGATCATCCAGCTAACAAACAGTTGATGGAAGAACACATTTATTTTAAATGCAGCATATGGAAATCAGTCAGTGCCTCCAACGCATCCTGTGATGCACTCGCATGACCTGTTAGTAACATTATTCAAGCAAGACACTTTAGCTACACTTAAAGACAACACGTACGTGGTCTAGTATGTGGCAAATCATGGCACTTGCTACTGCACTTGAAATGCCAATTCAGTCGATTTATCCGAATTTTAACCACGTTATACGACCGTTATTCAACAAGATTGTCAAACCGTTTTCGCGTACAGACGCACATTCACCCTTGCTACCAATCATGTGGTCTGGTTACATGAAAAAGCAAACCTTGCTTGCCACAAACCACTTCGGGCCATTAGTTTCAAAACTTAGAATGCAATCAGGTCACATAGTGCATTCTGCTGCACTGCCAGTGCACAAAACAACTCCTGCAAAATCGCAAATTAAAAAAACAAAACAAACACTAACACAAAAAATTGTCACACCACATGAAACTCCATTAACGCCATTTGAAACGTGCATAAGGGCTGCCCCACAGTCAGTGTCACAGGCTTATACTTGCTGTACCTAGACAGTCTCCTGACAATGACACAAACCCTCCAACTTACATGTGTTCATCATGCACGAGCATCATCAAGAAAACCACAGACAACCCCATGGCTTGGACGTCTAATATGGACTCCGGTGATATACCACCTGTGTTACTAAAACTCACTGACACTGAGCTAAAGCTCATAAGTCAAATACATGCATACATGAAAATAACGCGTCTTCCTTCAGGTGGACAGTTTGCCGAGGAGGGACAAGTAATATATATGCCTGTTCCAATGCAGGAGATATGTTTATCTTTGCCCAGGCCTGTTCTGCGGTAGATGTTGTATTAATAAAGTCTCCAAAGTCAGCAACCCCGCATATAGTTCACTTCATGAACGTCTCCTCTGTATATGCGCACAATCCTCAATACCTTTTCTGGGCAACAAACATGTATAAACAGCACAGCCTCCAAGACCAAATTTCTATTGCATTGCGTCTCAAAGTCTCGCCTATTAAAGTCACAGTCAAAGACATAACCCAAACATGCCTGCCACATGCTCTTACAGAAGATTATGCTTTCATGAAGAACATTCGCGGTACTACTGGTTACTGGAGAAATCAACTAAGCAATCTCTTTGCAAAAAATTGTACTATCGGACCTGCCAAATTTTTTCTCTCTCTTTCTGCAAATGACATGTATTGGCCAGAGGTCTACATGTGCATTGAAACATCATTTTCTTACCAGGACGCAGAAAAGCTTTCATCGTCCGATAAATGCAAAACTCTTGCAAAAACATCCCGTTCTAGCCGCAATACACTTCGTTATTCGCTGGAAAGCATTCCTGAAGCATATTCTCTTAGGCGTAGATCAACCTTTAGGCAACACTACAGACCATTTTGCAAGAGTGGAATTCCAGAACCGTGCGTGGCAGCCACATGTACATCTGTTCCTGTGGGTGGCCGATGCTCCAAATATGTAGACACAGTGTGGCAGAGATGCAGCACCAGCCTTCATTGGCAGATACATATGTGCTTAGCTACCATCTGCCGAACATGACACGCAACTTGATCAGCTTGTTTCTTCCTTACAAGTGCACAAGCATACACATACATGTTTGCGCGGGCGTTCGCACACGTCGGTTTGACTTTCCGCAACCAGTTTCAGAGGTTACAAGACAAAAATCTACCTAGACACTAGCAGTCCTGCAAGGTTTTATGTGCTATCCAGAAACATACAGGACATATGGGTTAACCCTTACAATCCCTCATTACTCCAGACCATGGAAGGCCAACATGGACATTCAAGTTGTTGGGAACAAATATGCAGCTGCCATGTACGTCTGCACATATATTTGCAAACAAGAACCAAAAGCCTTGCGCAATGCCATCTCCGTGTGTTTGTCTCAACTACCACCAAATGCAACAACTCGCAAAAAATTATCCAAACTTGGAAACGTCATCTTAACACACCGGATTCTTAGTTCACAAGAAGCCACATTTAGAGCAAGTAAACAATAACAGGTGTTTATATGATTAACCACCGAGTAACTGATAGTTTTAGGAAACTCCCATTGCATGATCTGTTACAATAGGGATTAACAGGGGTGTACTTTAACTCTAATTGTGTTACATTTATAAACTGTTATTAGGTACAATGGCGAGGCCGTAGTGTTACACAGTTACTGTGCATGATTGTATTATCTTGCATTAGACGAAGTAACCGACCGAGCGACGCTTGTGTATTGATACAATTATATACAGTAACGAGGAGTTTATATAACGCCCTGCAGTCCGTTCTTGACTTTCAATTCAACAGAGCGATAACCAAATATTGTGTCAGGCAAGTTAGGTATGGACCGTAAAACTGAAACCACAAGTGGACAGTCTAAACTGCAAAGCAAATATGCAATACATATGTGTTGTACTGGTGTCTTTACATTATTAAATAGGGCTTGTGTAGCTTTAAGAACCTATTTCGAGCCGTTTTAATTTGAGAGGGAGAGAAGTTGTATAGGTAACTTTAAGTCACTGTTAGACGTACAATTGCATGAGAAAAGGGCTAATTCAATTTTGTATCGGATGATGAGGACCCCCAATACAGCTTTGTATTAAACATAACAGCAGAGGTTCATTAGTTATGTCTTGGTTTCATGTGTTCTAAAAACAATGAATTATCAACCAAGTTGTCTATGTAGTACAGCTTACTAATTATTTTGTAGGTATTTCTTCCATAAAAAGTAAAGTTTAAAGTATTGTACACCACTGTACCGTATGTGCTGTTCAAGATAGCAATGTTAGTTAAAGACAAGAAATCCGTGGATTCACATGTCTCGCCTAACGGGGGCTGGACTTAAAAAAAAAAGGTCAATGATGCTAAAATGAAAGTTTGTAAACATTTTAGTAACTAAAAACAATCGAGTTTGCCGTTTGCTGAGATGGCATTTAAGTGCATTTGTTTAAAAACAAAATGCCATTCTATTAAAAACAAGATGGATGCTCTACTGGCTAAAACGACTCTTATATCAAGGGTTGTCGATATAAAATTTCCATCAGTAGTTTTTTAAAACATTTCAAAAACAACAGGGATAGGATGGCCTTAGATCGCTCACCTGGTAATCGTGGGAAATAAGTCTTCTGTGTCTAGTCTGGCATGGGCATATTTTAATTTGTCCCACTTTCTTCTATGAGGGGGGGGAGGTGGGGGGCGAGGTTGTGGGGGAGATGGAGTTTATATTAACATTCTTAACAAATATGGTAAAGATCAGATAAAAATTAAGTAACTACAGATTTAACAAAGGAAAATTCAATATAGCATTTTTCAACAAATCAAGGGCCATAACCTGTCGTTACTAACTAGATCTAGCTGGTTTTCGAACCAAAATTTCATTGATATACCCTGCTTTGCACAACTAGACATCATGCTGAGGCTTCCTGCCACATTTTGTAAAAATCCAACAAGCCGTTTAGGAGGAGTAGCGCCGACAAGAAATTTAAAGTAAAATGTCAAAGTGCCATAACTCCGTCATAAATCAGCAAACTGGAACAAAAGTGTGATATGCACAATTAGAAATCTTACCGATGCTTCCTGCCATGTTTCATCGAAATCCAACAAGGCGTTTAGGAGGAGTAGCAACGACAAGAAATGAAAAAAAAAATGTCAAGGGGCCGTAACCCCATCAAAAATCAACAAACCGGAAAAAAATGCAATAGGCACATCAATGCTTCCTGCTAACACGGCGTTAACACCAAAAAAAAATAAAAATAAAAATATATATATGTATATATATATATATATAAAAAATATATATATACTAATAATAAAAACAAAGGCAAAACATCTGATAAAGTTTGGTAAAGATCAGATGAAAAATGAAAGCCCTATCGTATTAACGACGCAAAATATAGCATTTTTAACTAAATCAAGGGCCATAACTCCCCTGTTATTGGTCCAATCTGGCTGGTTTTCGAACTTATGCGAGCTTTCATTAATATTAACAATCTGGTAAAGTTTGGTAAAGATCGGATGAAAAATGAAGGCCTTTGGCCAGTAGAGCTAAAAATCGACAGCTCCAAAAAGCAGGTCAATGTCATAGATGAAATCCAGGCATCCAAAAAAAAGATGCACTACCGAAGACACAACTATGTCAAAATAGAATGTTTTCTTCCAAAGATTAAGCTATAAATTAGGTTTAAAACATCTAGTGCATAATTCTAGTTCATGAGAAAGTGATGTAAATGTGATAATTAAAGTAATATGCCCTTTGCTTGGATGGTGAAGGTCACATCCACATTTGCTTTGTCACGTTGCAATGTACCACTCAAGATACAACTATAAGCACAGTTTGAAAGGTCTTAGTGCATACAGTTTGTGAAAAAGTGACCTAAACGCCAAAGTTGAAGTTAAAAATATTAAGGTTATCTGCCCTTGCTTGGAGGTTCAAGGTCACTTCCACATTTGCTTTGTCACGTTGCGATGTACCACTCACGGTACAACTATAAGCAAAGTTTTAAAGGTCTAGTGCATACAGTTTGTGAAAAAATGATCTAAACGCAAAAGTTGAACCTAAAAAATATTAAGTTATCTGCCCTTTGCTTGCAGGGTCAAGGTCACTTCCACATTTGCTTTGTCACGTTGCGATGTACCACTCACGGTACAACTATAAGCAAAGTTTTAAAGGTCTAGTGCATACAGTTTGTGAAAAAATGATCTAAACGCAAAAGTTGAACCTAAAAATTATTAAGTTATCTGTCCTTTGCTTGCAGGGTCAAGGTCACTTCCACATTTGCTTTGTCACGTTGCCATGTACCACCCAAGATACAACTATAAGCAAAGTTTGAAAGGTCTAGTGCATATATTTTTTGAAAAAGTGACCTAAACGCAAAAGTTGAACCTAAAAATTAGTAAGTTATGTGCCCTTTGCTTGGAGGGTCAAGGTCACTTCCACATTTGCTTTGTCACGTTGCGATGTACCACCCATGATACAACTATAAGCAAAGTTTTAAAGGTCTGGTGCATACAATTTGTTAGAAAATGACCTATACGCAAAACTGGAATGTTGACGCCGCCGCCGCCGCCGCCTCCGCCGCCGCCGGAAAAGCAACACCTATGTCTCTTTTTTTCTTCGAAAAGGCGAGACAATTTTTTTTACACGGGCCTCAATTTATTTACCTGAGCTAATCTGTCATGAACCATGTTAGCAGTAAAAAAGCAAGCTTTCCGTGCTTTTCAATGAGTATTTAACAATGGAAACAAAAAAAGCCACACAATCCCAAAAGGCACGCTAGTACTGAACAAATACACGGTTATTATGCATGTTGTACCACGTGATTACTGTACACGTGCCGGTTCCTATATACAACTACCTAAATTCACCGAATATCAATGAGATAATGCGGTACTGTATGAGACGCTTCAGGGGAACTTTATGAATCGACCACTGGTTTTATTTCGGGTATAAATGCGCGTTTTAGCAGACGACATTTTACCACCGAACTGATGAGACCAATCGTCTGTAGAAAGACCTAATAGGAAATACAAGTCATTAAATATTGAAAAGGAAGCTAAAGATTTACAAAGAGAGACAGAGAGAGAGAGGAGAGGATAGAGAAAAAGAGAGAGAAAGAAAGAGAAATAGAAAGAAAGAAAGAAAGAGTGAGAGAGACGGAGAGAGGGAGAGGAAGAAGGAAAGAGTAACGGTAGACCTGGTGAAGTAGCTTATTAATTTACAAATATTACGAATAATAAATCATTAAGACGACTACAAGCTCTAAAACAAATAAGTGGAGACATAGACTCCATATGAAATAGCTCGGGGGAACATCCCATCTAAATGGGGAGGATGCATAATGTCAATATTAACATCTCTCTTGTCATAGATATTAACTAATTGTTTCACCATTTCCAATAGAGAGATGTAAATCACGAAAAGAAGCGACGTCGACAGTATCAGAAATATTAGCTGTGTTGAGATGAAATTCTTTAGAATAGATAGTACTAACCATAGTAGAATAGAAAGGATTGTCAATGTTCAATATGCCATCCAGAGACAGGGAGTTTTCATTAAAGACTTCTACTTCATCTGCATGAGTATATGTTAAAACACTCAACATGAAATCTCTTTCGTAGAAGAACAAACCTATTACAAGACGTGCACAGTTCGTACCCATAGGGATACTAACAATGTGTCTATAAACGGTAGTTCCATCGAAACTATTACCTAAGGAAAATGAGCGCTTCACAAATTTCTTGGCAAGTCTACATAGCGAAATTGTCTAAACTGCCATTAGTAAAAAAAACGTTTTAATAGTGCTACAGGCCAAACATATAGTGTTTTTTCTCTAGCTAAAGTATTTTGAATGATAATATAACAAGCTTGTCTTTGATAAGGTGATGAGGCAATGTTTTATATAGCGTTGAAAAACCATAAGTACTTACAGCTGAAACTTGACTTTTATTGCAAAATTTGTCACAAACGTCTCCTGAAGCTTTCATTGACCAAAATAAATTAATCCCAGAGTTGTCATGCGCCTTGGTGCAATATTTCATGACTAAGGACAGTAAGACAAGAAGTTAACATTTTGGAAATGTTTGTAGTGGTGCAGGCACTGGCATTAGAAAAAAAGCGGGCTTTAAAAGGCTGTTTTAATACATGGAAACAACATCATCCTCAGTTCATGAAACTGGAGTATAAGAATTAGTGCTCCCGAGTTCCAGAGATAAAACATCGACATAATGTAAGCATCAAACAATATATGCAATTCTTAAATACCCCATTTTAATTTACGGAACTAAGGCATAAGTCTCGGAGGAAGTAAAGAGGGGTTAGCATTATAAACGTTAATACGGTTATTTACTATTTTAAGAACTGATTTTTTCCAATTTGAAAGGGAGTTGGGGTCCGTATGTTCTTTACGACATCATGTTATACTAATTCCTCAATGGATTGGGCGGTCTGAGCACGACATGCATTACAATTAATAACTGAAGGCAATCTATACTTCGGACCTTTAGAAAACAAATGCCGAATACGTTTATCTACAATATCAAAATTACCAGTGATGACACGATGTTTTATACTCATTTTCTAAGATTTGTTGGTTCCAATGGATCTCATTTTCAGTATTTATTTTGAGGTATTTTTTAATGGTGATAACCTTTCCAATACAAAGAAATATAAAAAGATCGGACAGGGAAAGTAGCATTCAAGGAGGACAGTAATGTTAGTAAATGCATTCCAACATTTACTAACATTACACAAAGTACACTGCTTAAATAATATTAAGTACGTACTACCAACAGAGAAATGAAGCGGAACACGTTTGTTTCATGTGCTTATTTTTGCATGATTATACCTCCGTTTATGATGCATACATTAGCAAATTAAGCCACATTTTGATGCGCACATCAGCACATACGAGTACGTAATGACGTTGTTTAAAGTCATGTCCGTCGTCGTTTTATTTGTCTAAATTGATTAAGATATAGACTAGAATTTAGATTGCCTGCGGCAACTGTGATTATATTGGAATTTTTAGAGTGATATTACAGGAGGTTGTTTTTCTCATGCCAATTTACATAAACATTTGACTGCCAAACAATACTTCCTTTTCCGGCAAACGTCTATCCAATGTGCGTGAAACCAAAAGCAGATTTTACTTTCGATGTTTGACCACAGTTACACATTAGCGTTAACAGCTTTGTGCCTTCAACTTTGCTACTTCTCTGTATATAAATGTAATCCTATTAACTACCCTCAGTATCTGACATGGGAATTAAGCCAAACCGGAATAAGATGCACGAAGAGCAGAACTCTAATGACAATTTTACAGTTATTGATTTACCGTCTTCAAGAACGGAGACAAAGACATTAACATTTTTATTATACTATAAAACACGCAGAAATTCCATTTATGATTACCCGAGAATCATTCGCCTATTGTGCACGGACTGTATCTGGCGGTATCACTTTTTCCCCGCCTTTAAACACAAATATTTCGAACACTCAGACTGGCAAGTTTCTGCTCAGCAATTTAAATGAACTTCTCAATGCAAATGCATACACCCTGTTTTAAAATAACTGTACAATAATAATGGGTGACGTGTTAAGATGATTTAATGGAAATTACATTTCAAGGTTTCTGGGAAATATGTATGTTGATACTAAGACAAAATGCAATTGTATAATAGTACTATTTATGGACTGTGACATGTGGAAAATCAATTAGTAAATGGCAAACGTCTATCAAAGAGAAATTCTTGCAAACTAACTGAATTTAATCAAAAAGTCATTATAAATGAATATATCGCGCATGCATTTATTGACTCATTACGTGGTCCGAGTATTAACTTGCATACCCCATCCAAGAAGCGAAAACGGGGTTGACTGGGGTATGAAATAAAACCACAATTTCGGCTTAAAACGTTTGCATATTGTAAAATTAAAACATTTAATAGGTCATGTTAAACAGGTTATCGCATTTTTTCAGTAAATATGTTTTAGACGTATTTTATTGTCGAAATATTCTGCTAATGTAAGCTTTCTCATCGCTTAAGGAATTAAGGCGGGAACACGTAATGTGTTATCATAAACGGTATATTGTTTACAAAGTTCTATTAAAATTACACTAGAGAATGATATCCAAATGTTAATTTACAAACGAAATTGTATACAACTTATCTGCTGCAATCAATAACTCGTTTGATATGCGCTGTCCAAGGTAAAAATACTGTCTGAATTTAGGTGTCCTCTGATATTCTCTACTCAGTGTTATACATTTCCTAAGCAACACAGCTAAGCTCAAATAATCATATTTCATTATGCATCTAATAGTTTTTCTCCAACGTCAACGTAAATGCAACCAAAGTTAAAGACACAATACATTGGCATCAGTGATCATACATGGTACACATGCATGTTGCATGTAGAAGGCGTTATTTATATAAAAGTGATTTCGTTTTTGATTGCAATTTTTAACAGAATTTAGAGATTAGAACATGAATGATACGCTTTTGTTTTCGCACAGAAAGTTGTGATATACATATTAATATCATTAGGGGTTCACTCACAAGTACATACATATAAGCGCTTATTTATCCTTGATGTATTGCATTAAGCGTTTTAGCGCGAGCAGACCTCGGTTTTAAAGTCTCAGCCGAAGTACTGGTAAGGTATGAAATGCTTTAAACACTTCGATAATTAACCCAAATTCGGTCCTGGCTGGAATTGATCCCTGGGTTATTAAGCCGCAATGCTAACCATTTCGCGCACACGCGCACGCACGCGCGCGCACACACACACACAAACACACACAAACACACATACACACATACATATATACATACATATGACAGTCTGTGGAAATGTGTGTTCAGATTCCTGCATTATTACCTTGCCGATAGATGTCGGGAAAAAAGTGGGTTTCATGGAGACTCACATTTGTCTGGAGAACACTGTTCGACCCACCTGAAACACTAAGTGATCGTGAGGTTATTATCTCCCTTATATATAACGTTAATAGTTTTTATTACATTTGTATCAGTGAAAGACTAGGATTTCACAGTGAAAGAATATTCATAATCACTTAATATTATTAACTAGCTCCGAACACAAAGACTTCAATAAATTGGTGCTGACGTCGACGTCATCCGCCGATAACGTTCAATAAAGCGAATCATTTTTGGTTAAAATCATGCTCAAACGGATTTAAAATGCAATACACAGATTATTTTTGTGGCTGTGTTCGATTATATGGAAATCCTTCACTCGATGGTAAACTTGTTTTGTTTTATCATTCACTCGATCCCAGCAGTTAAATAATCTCTATATAATTTTACTGATATTTATTGGTTTTGTCATTCGAACAAAGGCGTTTGAAGTTTATGTTGTTTAGTTAGATGTTTTACGTTATGCCTTAGTTCCGTGTCAGCAATAGAATAAGTCATTGTATTTGTCAATATTATTGTGAATATCTACAATTAGTACCATGCGTTCTATACAGCCGACGCATAAATATTGAAATTTTTTATAAATGCCCCTTGACTTTATTGCACGAAATACCATCTTAAATATGTACTCGCATGAAAAGAGCATCATTCTAAGAAGCCCTGCATTCGAAGAATCAGATTTCTTCTAGGCAGTAGTTTGTATCATTTGATTGACGCAATTCCCGATAGCTATGACATTTTACTCTGAAATATTAAATGAATTAATTAACTTCTCAAATAGACATAGTACGTCAGTGCTGTAGCAATTTGATGCTGTATCTCATATGGCAGTATCAGACACAATTTATACTGGACACTTATTTGGGTTTATGATATCTGATAAACCGTTCTCACCTAAAAAGTATGAAAAAGAGAAATTTGGAAATCGTCGAACACTATAAATACCAAAAAAATTGCATTCTCGGTTTGATTCATGAACGGTAGTGAAACGTGCTCCGTTCACGCCCTCTAGCCGCGGGGTGGTCTGCCTCCACCACAAAGCATCGACCGTCATATGTAACCTTACTTGTATTGAAAATGACGTAAAACACCATACAAACAAACAAACAAACAAACTATATATATCGGGCTCAGCGATCTCCAAAGATCGGAATAAATAACAATACTTGTACATATGGACAGTATTGCGACAATCGTACTAAAATGGCGTCTACCAAACTCGACGCTTGTCAAGCGAGAATTGAACAAGTCTTAAATGTTTTGATTGTGTGCTCTGACGGCTCATGCCTCAATGATCTCACTACACATATAATGGTTTATTGCGTGTAAGATATATGGAGAGTGCTTGTTAATTTGAATTTATTGAAATAGATGGATAAAATATGACGCGAGTCTGTTGTGAGCATCATATCGACGCCAAAAGAAACACGCCACTTATAAAAAAAGTGTTTTGTTTATTGTGATGACTTTATTTGTGGGGGAATTTCAAACATTGTTAATAGGTGTTTTATCGCCGTTGGAAATGTTTACAGGGAACAGCTTCGAACATCCGAATAGAGTGCTTCTGTATATTGCGTAATTTGTAGATTGCTTGTGCGTTTCTTTCGCCTGTCAGAATATAGTATTGTCGCATGATGGTGTCGTATATTGCTTCGTTTTTTCCGTCCCTACCACACCGAGCAATCAAAACTGTACCTTCGATTTCCGTATTTCGGTACTTTTAACGGTCACGGAAGTCGACGAGGCAATTTTTTCAACGATCTGAACGTACAAATGACTGTTTGTGTTTATTAATGGGACTAAAATAAAACTTCACATCATCACATCCACATCATTGAAACAGTGCAATGCATAACAACCATAACTCTATATTTATCAAATTAGCAAATTAGAGTTAATACCCTCTGTAATGTTATACTTATCATTCTTGCAATGATCCTATAGAAATCACAGCACTCAAATGGAATGGCACCGTAGAAGATCCGCACAAACAAAGTTTAAATTAAACTATACAATAAAAAAGACAATACACAACAGAAAAAGTGGTAAAGACAGCGTTACCGACTTGGAACGATCATTAGGCATACTAGGCAATATGGACCCCCGGTTAGCTTAAATCGATTTAACAATAAAGTCCACATCAAGAGAAGTTAGAATGAATGAATGAATGAATGATGTTAAACGGCACGTCGACACATAACTAGGTCATATTGTGCTCAAAAACTGATGAAAGATAGTAATTAAAAATTAATGTATATGTATAAAGATAAAACTATTTACAAATAACGGATCATATGGTAGTAATATAAACTATGTATATATGTAAATCAACAAATGCCCGTCAACGGGTGAGTGAACAAGTAAATATATAGATTGATAAAGTCTGATTTCTTTCAGGAATTCTAAAAAAAGGCAAAAATATATAGTATCAAATAACTCTTTCATAGTATTAACTGTGTAGTACCTTTGCCGCATATAATCAGTGGTCCAAACCACGGAAAGACGCTTATTTTTGAGTTTGATAGCAACATTTAGTAGAATTGCTTGACTAATATAATGTGTTTGTATAATGTGTATACATTATGGTTCTGACGCATACCAGACGTGAATTTGCATATTAAGGTAAAAAATGAGGTGAAAGGTCAAATGAGTGCAAAAATCGTTAAAATCGCTATGTAATCAAATTATCGTCATTTATGTAACTAATTACACATTCAACTTTTTCCTTTGATATATTTGACTTTTGATAGCATTTATACAGTTGTGCAGATTTCTTAAAACTTTTCTGTCCGTACGTTCGGCCATTTTATGAAATAAAGGTCAATAAGTACAAACAAATGCAATGGAAAATACGAGATTAAGAAATAATTTAATATTTAGACAGGATTCGTTTTTTTTTTAATATTTAGGTTTTGTGGAAACTATACACTTATATTGACTAGTTAGAAAGAGTTAAACATGTATATTTTGCATGAAACCTGCTGTATATATGTCATAGTTTTCAACTGGTATATATGTCATAGTTTTCAACTGGTTATGCAGATAGTCCGGCAGTAGACGACAAAACACAAAATTATAGTCCACACAATATTTTGTGCTGGTGCTAATATATTTAAGGTATGCTGATTCTGAATCTGAATGATGCCACATTGGCATCCATGAGGAAATTGAAATATACAAGATTGCCGCCAAGATGGCTGCCGTGACATTGAAACGACAATATCGTTGCTTCTGCATTAGCTAGGACATTCATTTTGGTGTCTATGGATAGTTTTTTTTTGGTCAAGGAATCCATTTCTTACTTCACCTTACTTATAAGTTATATAAAAAGTATCCAAGATGGCCACCAAGATGGCTGCTGTGACATTAACATGACAATATCCCGACTTCTGTATTAGCTAGGACAATCATTTTGGTGCACCTATGCATATGTTGTTAGGGTCAAGGAATCCATTCCAGACTCCACCTTACTTATAAGTTGAACACAAATATCCAAGATGGCTGCCGCGACATTACAATGATGATATCTTGGTTTCTATATTAGCTGGGACAATCATTTTGGTGTCTATGACAATGATTTTGGGGTCATATAATCTATTTCTGACTACACATTACCTACTAGATAAAAACAAATAACCAAGATGGCTCCAAGATGGCTGCCGTGACACTACAATGACAATATATTGGCTTCTGCATTATCCCGGCCATTCATTTTTGTGTCTATGGATAGGTTTGTTTGGTCAAGGTATCCATTTCTGAATTATTCCCGAGCTTCATAACTTATAAGTAAAATACAAATATTCAAGATGGCTTCCAAGAAAGATAGCTGCCTTGACATTAACATGACAATATATTGAATTCTACATCAGCTTGGACACTGATTTTGGTGTCTTTGACAACGTTTTGGGGATCATCTTGGTGACTCATCTTTTTAATTAAGCTGCTTTAGTTATCTAGACGGATGCCTTTAATACAAAACCTGCAACCAAATGCATGTATACGCCACTTATAGATATGGTGCTATCTGGTCCAGACACATTGATGACTGGCTGAGGCGCAAAAACGAACAATACAGTGCGGACAAGCTTTTACAGTATTTATAGGGGATCAACAGCTGTACCCTTTGATGATTAATATTATATGGGTACATCCTACATTGTTAAACAAATTTCGTTCCAAGACATGAGGGTATGCATATGCTAAGGAGCTTTGTTGGTTATGTATGTGTATTAATGGTTAATAGTGGGTTAGAAGAGGTTCTAAATGCTGTTTTTGGAGGCGTATCACGTATGCTCTCCGGAAAGTACTACCCACAGAACACTAAGGCTCTTAAGATAGTCACTGAGGAAGTCTTGCACTGCGTGTTAGAATGTATCGAAGGTCATAAAGATTTATTTGCATAATTAGAGAATAGAACTGCTCGTAGTAGAATATATAATCTCTGGTTAGACAAATGAAGCCTGGGCTATGGAATGGTGTATGGTCAGAAATGTTTATCGAAACAATGTGTATGTGGTATGGTCGGGGGCTTGTTGGTATTACACTCAATCCATCTGCTCTGAAAAGATGGGCATTGAGTCTTTATGTATGCACATTAGAGATGTAGCCGATATGAGAGAAGTTAATACAAAATCGCTACAGTTACAAAAATGAGAAAAATGGTCTCCACTGCACTCTAACGAAATGGCAGCGCACTGTACCACAAGGAGCAAATTAACTATACAATGAAAAGGACGATACACAACACAATGAGTAGTGAAGCTGGAATGGTCAGTAGGCAATATGACTCACTGGTTAGCTTAAATCAATTTTAAGTGTACACAACCTCGCTATTATCCTGTCTTCGGCACTCAAATTTACAAGATAGTGTAAATAAAAGTACATCCAATCAATAGAAAATCTCTAACAATAAAGTCCACATCCAGAGAAATTAGGAAACGATACATGTATGTGTAATAGGATCAAAGTCTACATATTCCAGCAATATATGTTTGACCGTTAACGGTGCAAAACAGGGTATACATGCTGTTAATTGCTCACCTTGTAATACATATGAATGAGTATAACGTGTATGCCCTATTTTTTTGCACCGGGCTAGAATAACTTCTTCTCGATGAATGAGTCTACTAGAAGAACGCCATTCTCCGGGGTAACGGTTTAATGGAGTGTATTTTTCACTGACAAATCCCAAGCAGCTTGCCAAGAGTTAAGAATATATGTGTTAATACAGCTTTTAAAATCAGTATAAGATAATTTGGCATTAGATATATGTAGAATTTATGCTGCCTTAGCAGCACTATCAGCTCTATCATTACCACGTATTCCTACATGGCTTGGAAGCCAGCAGAAGACAATACGATAATTGTACTTTTCTAAAAGTTGAATATATATTACCCAGGGCTTGAAGAGATGAAAGCGAATCAGAATAGATTATAAAATGATCATTATCATATTCTTGAATATAGTTTAAGGCAAGTTCAATTGCCTTACGTTCAGCTGAAAATATAGAGACCTTAACAGGCAGGAGGCTGTTTATGCTGTGGTTGTGAACAACAGCTGCTGCAGTATCTCCATCTTTAGAACCATCTGTCGATATATGTTGAAAGCTACATTATTTCGATTTAATTTCATTAAATTTGCTTGAAAGATAGTAGGATCTGTACTGGATTTCTTACCATTACAAAGATCAACAATACTTGTTGGTGTTTCCAAAGTCCACGGTGGAATTTGTGGTACTTTGTACTTGGCAATCAAATTTAGGTCGATTTCAATGCCTCTTAATTTTCCAAATGGTCGAATGTCATTCGGTTTTCGATCAAAAAGAGATTCATAACTAGAGTTAAAAACAGTATCGAAAGTTGGGTTTGAAGGGTTAGATTGTAATTTAATGTTATATTGAAGGGCTAATTTGTCCCATCGATGATAAAGTGATGGTTCCTTAGCTTCAATATATAGACTTTCGGCTGGTGGTTAAGAAAGGCACCTAAAGCGAGACGCAATCCTTGATTATGTAAAGGATCGAGTATGTCTTGCGAGTCGATCCATATACTATTGAGACGTAGTCCAGCTTGGATCTGATAAGATATCTATAAAGTCGCTAGAGGACTTTTCGATCTGCTGCCCAATTTGTGTTTGCAACAACTTTACGTAAATTAAGAGCTTTAAGGCATTTGGCCTTCAAGTATTTAAGGTGTGGTATAAACGTTAATTTACGGTCAATAATAAGACCAAGCAATTTTGTCTCATCCACTACTGGTATTGGTGACTAATCCAGTGTTGAATGAGGCTCTTCATTATGTTTACGTAGTTGACAAAAGTGCATACAATTACTTTCAGATTTAGAAAATGTAAAACCATTTGTATTAATTGTCTCTCAATAGTGTTCATGTTTTTTGCACGATAACATATAACAAAGTCGTCAACATATAGAGTACAATCCACACCAGGATGATGCTTTTAACTATACTGTTATTTTTTTTTATTAAAAAGGGTGACAGAGAGTATGCTGCCCTGTGGCACATCCATCTCCTGTTCATGAATGTCCGAGAGGGTTGAACCCATTCGGACACGAAACTGTGTATCATCTAAGAAATTCTCTATACAAATTGATAATTGGCCTCTAAAACCAAGGTCATAAAGATCAATCATAATACCGTACTTGCATGCAGTATCATTAACATTCTCCAAGGCAGAACATACAGCGACTAGATGTACTTCCTTTATGAAAGCTTTCCTAATAAATAATTCAAATCGAATCAGATTGTCTGTTGTGCCTCGTTGACGCCGGTAGGAAACGATACACGTATATGTCATTTTAAAAGATATAAAACATAATTAGAAACACCTCAGGATGTATCGAGAATTGTTCTGAACGACCACGACTGTTGCAGAATCCATCAACAATTAAGCAAAGCTCTCTCGGCTAAGAATTCAGACAATACAGCTTATTTTGCAAGAAGGTCAATCACCAAGACCCCTCAGTACGACGCAACAAATAATGAAACACCAGGAGAAAAACTATTATAAAATAGTTCTTGACAGGAGTCGTAAGAAACGTACATTTGCACCTATATGTATGCAAATGTATGAGTCATTTGGTAAATGTATCGTTTAAATCATCTCATGAATATTTATGTTCTAGGATAACACATAATCAACACATAATCCATAACTTTACATGCAGGGGCGTAGCTAGCCCTTGTCACAGGATGACCTTAGTGGTTGGGCTAACTCAGGAAAGAATCAATGACGGTGAATGCATTTACATAAGTTTAATGCAACTTTTAAAATATGTTTAATATATATACAATTATCTAAAAAAACAAGCGAATACACAAATGAACTATGAAAAGAAGGTTCTCATGAACGTTTAAGACGTTCTTAGTATTGTTATAAATACTGAATGTCTAAGACACGAAAGTGTTGTTAAAGCTATAACAATGTTGATCTAGCGCGATAACTGTGATGCGCGAGAGCTCATGAAGATGATGATGCGCGAATTCAATGGATGATTGTCATCAAATGCCTTCTGTAAGGGTTGATGACGCGATGCAATGATAGTTAACCTCCACTGAGATTGTGAGTGATCTTCCTCCAGTGAGGATTGGTAACGGGCCCACCTTGTGTCCCGGGGGTTGTCGTTAGTAAAACCTGGCTGCGCAGGTACGGGGACCGTCTCCACCGCTTGTAAACGTTAATCGTGGAAGCTTAGCTCCACTCCTGGATATCCAAACCTAGATGGCTTACTCCAACCCTGGATGGCTTATATCCTGGATGGCTTATTTCCAACCCTGGATTGCTTAGGCTGTAATTATACATACGTTTTAGATGTCGGTTGACAAACATACCAATCTGGCATAATTATCATTACCCAAACAAATCATTATTCAATCAATATATGTAAGCTGTACTAATGATGAGTAGCAATGTATACATATTCTACAACGCCATGTATACGCTATGTACGTCGCTGTTAATCAATGCCCCTAATACATGTAATATAAACATGATCAAATTACTCATATATTACACTCACTGAGTTATGCATGCAAGCAATGTTAACGATCGTGTATTACAATCACTGAGTTATACGCCAACGTTAACTAATGCACCTATTATCCACTGTTATCAAATTAATATTGTTTTACAATTAATGATCAATTACAATTATTACATCTAATAAAGTAACTTTAAAATCATATGCTAGTCTAAAGTTATGTTTGAGAAACATCAATGCTAACCGGATGTCGTAACCGCCAAACAAGATGGCGCCGCCCACTGAATACAAATATACGATAAAAGTTTAATAAAACTACTAACCACATGTTGCCTATGAATTTTGCCGTCCAATCTCTGTTCCAACAAAGCACTATTGACCATCCCGGCGAGAGCTAGAAGACAATGGGTTTTATAGCAAACATTACGCCCAGATCATTATTTCCCCCGTTCAGTCCGTGACAAACGTGGCTAAATCTACAGTATTGAATCTACACGAGAGGCCCCTTATACAATTGTGCCGTTTAAGGAAAATATACCTATACGTTTACATGCATTAGCACAAAACTAAACTTATGACACGGCCTCTCTGGCGGCCACTTAAAATGTGCACGCTTTTACGTGTTACATGAATAGATCATGAATATTGTGAAATTGTTTCAACTCGAACAATAGATTTTGGGTGTAACCGATAACTTACAAGAGCTATATACGACCAGTACGCTCTACCCGTGACATTTTCTGACAACATCTCCCCACTTAAAGAAAGTGCTACACTTTTAAAATTCAACAAAATGATAATTAATATTTACACGTTAAGAAACTATTAATTCTTCTGAGCAAATGAGCGACAAAACGTACAAGCTGATCGCTCAATCGCTTGAGTATGTTAACTATTACTACTGAGGGATGCAACCTTCAGCCAGTACAACGACCGTCTTCCGGAAAACATCCACTGCAGTTATAATCCAACTATAATATGTAATTACAATTTCAACACTATTCTACAATTGTACACTACCCTGTCGTAACATATACTTCTATTGTACAATACACTGCAATACCCTATTGTATTAAACCGGTCATTATGTGCGGCGGCTTAAATATTCTGCCCCAATATTGTCCTTTCCACGGTCTATTACACCGACTCTACTGTTGCTAATAACACTCCTTCCTGCCACTACCAGAACTCCAACTTTACACATTGCATCCATCGCATTACCAGTATACTGTTTGCGAAATGGAGTAGGGTCTCTCGTTTCCCTAATCGGCTTTGCTAAAGTGTGCTTAAAGCTACACTGCACTACATATGTTGGTCTCGACTTATCGGACCGAACAGTACTACACTCAGAGTCTAAACGACTTACCTCTCGTTCCTCTGCTACACTAAGCATGCCCGATATGTCTACATCGGCTGCTGTCTCCTTACCTACACTAGTGGGAAAATACATGGGACTAGTGTCCTCACTACTGTCTTCCTTACTATCCTCAATAACTGCAACATTAACTACATTTAATACCCGTTGTTGCACATTATCGGTTCTACTGATATACTCTTTCAGCATATTCGCATGAAAGGTCTTTAACTTTCCGTTTATCTCGATACGGTAATCCATAGTGTTCACTATCCCTCTAACGTAAAACGGACCTTTCCATTGTAATAACAACTTGTTATTGTCGGTCGGGAGTAACAGTAACACCTGGTCATCTATCTTAAACTTCCTAGCTCTAGCTTTCTGGTCATAGTACCGTTTATACTTGGTACTTGCCTTAACTAACTGACTTTGAGCTATCTTACAAGTCTCCTCTAGTTTCTCCTTCAGATCTAAAACATACTGATATGTAGTCTTAACCTCATCACTATCTACTTCACCTGCCCACATCTCTCTAAGAATCCTCATGGGACCTCTAACTGACCTACCGTACAATAACTCAAACGGAGAAAATCCTAAACTCTCTTGTGGAACCTCTCTAAATGCAAACAATAAAGCATTGAGATACTTGACCCAATCTTTGGGTCTCTCGGTACACATACGCCGTAACATTTGCTTTAACGTCCCGTTAAATCGTTCGACTAACCCGTTACACATAGGGTGATATGGTGTTGTCAGGATTTGATGCAAAGACAATAACCTGCTTACTTCAGCCATAAGTTCTGACGTAAACTGTGACCCACAATCAGTCAGCATTTCCTCTGGTACACCTAGCCTACTGAACATATCAACTAATGCCTCAGCTACTCTCTCAGTTTCAATTGAGGGCAATGCTACTGCCTCCGGATACCTAGTTGCATAGTCTACCATGGTTAAAATGTACCTATTTTTCCTATCCGACACTGGAAAAATTGGTCCAACTATGTCTACGGCTACCCGCTTAAATGGTGTATCTATCAGTGGCATCTGACCTAAATGTACTTTGGTCACTCGACCTTTTGGTACAGTCCTTTGGCATACATCGCAGGACCTACAATACCTAGTTACATCTCCACTAACACCTGGCCAATAAAATTCTGCCAATACTCTATCTGACGTTTTCTTTACGCCTAAATGACCTCCCATAATCGACTCATGAGCTACCATAAGCACTGTCGTTCTATACTGGGTAGGTACCACTAATTGGTGAAACTGTCTACTACCACTATCTTCAAATTCTCTGTACAATAACCTATTCTTATGTACAAACTTACAACTACCGGACCCTTTACACTTCTTCACTACACCATCCTTGGCCTTCACCTTACAAGGACCTAATGACTCGTCTTGAGTTTGTGCTTCTATAAACTCCGCTTTAGATATGTCTCCTACGGCTGCAGGAACCTTTAATTTTCTATAAGCCTGAGCTTGCTTCTGAACCTGCGCTCTAGTCTCTACGGCATTACTTATGCTACTTCTAAAATCGGACATTACCGGAAGTGCTGAACCTTCTATGTTCCCTATCGTAAAATCATACATCGGGTCATCCATACATAGTGCCTCTGTAGTCCCTTTAAAGAAAGGTGTATCTACATCTATTCTCGCTATTGGCACGTGCTCTACCGACTTATTTAACAACATACACGGTGACTGTTTACCTACCAACTGGTCATCCGTAACTAAACTACGCCTAACTACCACACCTTTGCAACCTGTATCCCTCATTACAATTACGTCCGTCCATTCACTCTACCATCTGCCGTTGGAAGATTTGCATACGGAAAGACACATGTTCCGATCTTCGCCATTACACCATCCGCTTTAACACAACAGCTACTACTCTCGGTTTTAATAACCGGACTATTACTACCTCTGCCTCTACCTCTACCTCGGTTTTGACCACCTCTACCTCTACCGAAATTCCATGGGTTGTTAAAACCTTGGTTCCGACTACCTACATTGTTGTCCACTCTACTATTGTCACTAAAATTGTCTACGACAGCGGACACTTTCACCGCTTTCCTACACTCATGTGAAGCATGATTCCCATTACAGTGACGACAACGAATAAAAGGTCTACCTATGTTACCACTATTGCTACCTCCTCTAGCACCTATCGAACTACCTCCACCTCTATAGTTTCCACTCTGGCCTTTCTGTTTGTGATCGTCCCCTTGCCTATCTCTAAATGTTCTGTCTTTCGACACTACATTATGAGCTCCACCTCTAGCCTTGGCAAACTGATCTGCTTGTGTTGCCATTTCTCCTACACTAGCTAATTTTCTTTCTTTCAGAAATAAGAACAGATCTCTACTACAAACATTGAATAGCTGGTCCCGCAACAAGAAATCTATGAGGCCCTGATAAGTCTGCGCTACCTTCCCTAACTCTAACCACCTATCTAAGTAATTTCTAGATCTACTAATGAACTGAATAAATGACTCGCCTTTCTCAGGCAGACAAGCTCTAAACCGCTTTCTAAAACCTTCTTCAGTTAACTCAAATCTCTTTAAAAGAGCATCCTTTAACTTGTCATAGTCAAGAGCATCTACACTAGGTAATCTAGAAAATACATCTAAGGCCTTGCCTCTCAATAACGCACTTAAATGAACTGCCCACTTATCTTTGGTCCATTCCTGTAACTCAGCATAACGTTCGAACCGTAACAAATAACTGTCCATGTTATCTTTGTCAGCATCAAAGTATGGTAACTTCGAACCTTTTAACTTCCCAGAATAACTATCTTTCCCTTCAGTTTTACTTTCCTTACTATGTGTCTTAGCTGCTTCCAACTCTAAAGCTAACTTATGATCAAACACTTTTTGCTCCCTTTCCATTATCATCTTAGCCTTAGCTAGTCTACCATCTGTTTCGAACCTCTCATGTTCTAACTCTTGCTTCTCCCTTACTATTCTACTTTCATCATCTCGTTTCTCTTTCGCTAACCTGCCTTCTAATTCTAGCTTCTCTTTATCAGCACCCAGCTTCTCTTTAGCTAACCTACTTTCGAATTCTAGCTTCTCTTTATCAGCATCTAGCTTCTCTTTAGCTTATCTCCTTTCGAATTCTAGCTTCTCTGTGGCTAGTCTACCTTCTTCATCTCGCTTCTCTTTAGCTAATCTACTTTCTAATTCTAGCTTATCTTTAACGAGTCTACTTTCTTCATCTCGCTTCTCTTTAGCTAATCTACTTTCTAATTCTAGCTTATCTTTAACGAGTCTACTTTCTTCATATCTTTCCTGCTTTGCTAATTCTCTTTCCTTAAGTCTAAATTCCCTTTCCCTAGCCTGTTCGTCTTTAACAAAGGTTCTAAGCTCCTCTCCAGCATACCCTAACTCCTTACCCATTTCCGTAAGATCCTTTATGGACGTCATGGTTATAGACATTGTGAACTACACACTACAATAATTACAATACACACGTCACTAATAATTCTACTCAACTAACTACTAATGGTAAGTCACTGTGTCCTCAGTAAATACCTGGGCATCATCATAGGACAAGTTACATACACATTTGTACTAGCGCTAACTACTAACGGTTATGTATAGATAGTATCTAGCTTCCACAAAACATATACACTACATAAACTATCTTAATTTGATATTGGACATAAACCTTAATCAATCATAGAAATGCGTATAACATGTACATGTATATTTACTTCTCCCATTAATATAAGTATACTCGAGTGTCACAACATGAGTAGAACGTCTTGTTCGCCAACCTAATTGGATACTATGTGTATATCAAGCGAGGTAAAAACAAACACCCAAATTATTGAGCAAAAGTGCCTCAGACCCACTCGTGTAGACCACTGCGACCTCGCGCCAAGGAAAGAACGGACAAAACAACAGTTTGGACTCACCCTACCCTTGTCGTGTCTTGACTTATCTTCCAAGCTGTAGGCGTGATCGTCGACAGCCGCCTTGATGGATCAGAGGGTGGTACACAATTCTAAAATAATAAGTAGAGATTTAGTATATCATAATAAAGATCACTTATTGATTCTTTCCCTCCGTAGTCGCCCAAAATCCCACTACTCTGAAAACCAGTTGTCACAGGATGACCTTAGTGGTTGGGCTAACTCAGGAAAGAATCAATGACGGTGAATGCATTTACATAAGTTTAATGCAACTTTTAAAATATGTTTAATATATATACAATTATCTAAAAAAACAAGCGAATACACAAATGAACTATGAAAAGAAGGTTCTCATGAACGTTTAAGACGTTCTTAGTATTGTTATAAATACTGAATGTCTAAGACACGAGAGTGTTGTTAAAGCTATAACAATGTTGATCTAGCGCGATAACTATGATGCGCGAGAGCTCATGAAGATGATGATGCGCGAATTCAATGGATGATTGTCATCAAATGCCTTCTGTAAGGGTTGATGACGCGATGCAATGATAGTTAACCTCCACTGAGATTGTGAGTGATATTCCTCCAGTGAGGATTGGTAACGGGCCCACCTTGTGTCCCGGGGGTTGTCGTTAGTAAAACCTGGCTGCGCAGGTACGGGGACCGTCTCCACCGCTTGTAAACGTTAATCGTGGAAGCTTAGCTCCACTCCTGGATATCCAAACCTAGATGGCTTACTCCAACCCTGGATGGCTTATATCCTGGATGGCTTATTTCCAACCCTGGATGGCTTAGGCTGTAATTATACATACGTTTTAGATGTCGGTTGACAAACATAACAATCTGGCATAATTATCATTACCCAAACAAATCATTATTCAATCAATATATGTAAGCTGTACTAATGATGAGTAGCAATGTATACATATTCTACAACGCCATGTATACGCTATGTACGTCGCTGTTAATCAATGCCCCTAATACATGTAATATAAACATGATCAAATTACTCATATATTACACTCACTGAGTTATGCATGCACGCAATGTTAACGATCGTGTATTACAATCACTGAGTTATACGCCAACGTTAACTAATGCACCTATTATCCACTGTTATCAAATTAATATTGTTTTACAATTAATGATCAATTACAATAATTACATCTAATAAAGTAACTTCAAAATCATATGCTAGTCTAAAGTTATGTTTGAGAAACATCAATGCTAACCGGATGTCGTAACCGCCAAACAAGATGGCGCCGCCCACTGAATACAAATATACGATAAAAGTTTAATAAAACTACTAACCACATGTTGCCTATGAATTTTGCCGTCCAATCTCTGTTCCAACAAAGCACTATTGACCATCCCGGCGAGAGCTAGAAGACAATGGGTTTTATAGCAAACATTACGCCCAAATCATTATTTCCCCCGTTCAGTCCGTGACAAACGTGGCTAAATCTACAGTATTGAATCTACACAAGAGGCCCCTTATACAATTTTGCCGTTTAAGGAAAATATACCTATACGTTTACATGCATTAGCACAAAACTAAACTTATGACACGGCCTCTCTGGCGGCCACTTAAAATGTGCACGCTTTTACGTGTTACATGAATAGATCATGAATATTGTGAAAAATTTTCAACTCGAACAATAGATTTTGGGTGTAACCGATAACTTACAAGAGCTATATACGACCAGTACGCTCTACCCGTGACATTTTGTGACAGCCCTCTATTTATGTGGTTTCATAATTGTGCTAGGGGGTTCCGGGGGCATGCCCCCCCTGAAAATTTTGAAAACAATGGTGCAATCTGGTGCATTCTGGGCGTTCTGAGGTGCTTTTGTCAGAATCATGTGGATTCAGCCGCGTACTCGCGTATAGGCAGCTACGCGCCTGACATGTAAAGCTTAATTTCTGAGCAGAGTTATAAATAAGCATTATAAAACATCGTGGATTATCGTGGATTATTGTGGGTTTTTGTGGATTGTCAAATACATTGTATCAGTAATCCTGGACTTAACTGGTATCAGTCTATAAATTTAGTTTTATCTAAAAATATCTTTTATTGCCATGTAAAAATAATACTTCGCATAAAACGATTATTTTTATTTCAAGTTCTGTTTCTCTTCATGGACGAAATTTATAGGAGAGAATACAAGTTATAAGTGGAGATACGTGTCCCTTTTAATGCATAGGAAATAATTCTCTAATAGTTAAAAAAGGAATTGGTAAATCAAACCATTAAGGATATTTATCCGAACTGAATCAATCTGGGCTCAGTTGTTCAAAGATCGGTTAATTTAACCGAGTGTTAAGTTAAAATTTCAAATCTCTCTAAATGTTTGATAAATGAATATTTCTAAAAGAAATTGAGCATGTGAAAGCATTATGTTAAGAAGAAATGCAAATTAAAACATTTTAATAGTAAAAAACATGTTTTTGTGATAAAATGTACTTTGAAAGATTACACTCACCAACGATTAAGCTAACCGATCTTTGAAAAATTGGGTCCAGATTATTTTACATAAACACCAATAATGGATGGATCCTTTCTTTAATATTGTGTATCACATTTCAATTACTGCATATTGTAACTGACACTATACTAGATTAAGAATTGTTCCCCTACCGTTACTATATTACACTTGTCAATGGTAATATAATGGCAATCGTTTAGTAAAGTGTCTACCTCTACGGATGTAGTTAATTGGATATCCATTAGAACTAAGTGATCATATCATTGTCAATATCAACGTATTTTATAATTGTTATTTAAACATCATCTAGAAAATCTAAACGGTTATCATAACTTTCATGAAATGTCAAGTCCAAATTTAGCCTCAAAGTTTTCCAATAAACCCCTGACATCTCGTGACATACAAATATACGATGGCACCATAGATAATATGCGTTAACATCAATATGGTTTCCATGACAAGCACAGTGATTTGGATTTGCGTAGTTCTCAGTCATCAATCAATCAAAGACATTTGACAAGCACTGCTTATTTAAACTTCCTACAAAGTATAACGAAACAAAAATACCGACGAATCATGTAACATCCACGATCTGAATCTACTAGCCATGTGGAGATTAATAAAGATTTCAAAACAGATGTACGTTCCCCTAAAGATAGTGAACACATATGTATTGCGAAAGCATTTGAGTGTAACACATCTATACTATAATTGAATTCTACACACGCACAAGCGCACGCACGCACACAAGAGCACGCGCGCACGCACACACAACCCAAGTCACCGCCCACATACGTGCAATGCTAAATTATTCTAAAACATAGGATTATCGAAGTAAAATGCCCATTATTTTATCTTAAAGGTTCCAGTACACCTTTCATAAACATTACTGTTCATGCAAATGACTTTCTTTAACTTGTATTGCTTTGGTTTTTTGAAATTGAAATATATATATACATATGTCCAGACTTTCAAATGACGCTTTTTTAATTTTTATAATGTTTTATTGCGTCGTATTTCATACGAATATTGTCTATACAATCGTAAACAGACTTTTTCGATGTCACGATTAAAATTAGAATAATGAATGTGGTTATAGGAAATACAACTGTTATAAACCCTATCGAAAAAAAAGAAGAAAAAAAGGCAAACCTTAAGGCAGATGGTGTCTAGGTGTTTAAATATGAATAGAGGTGGTCTTTTAAAGGGACACATGGCAAACTTGAATTTTTAAAAACTAGCGGCGTCCCGTTAGTTTTTCTACATAAATTGGATTTGTTCAATCATTAATGTTAATTATAAGTATTGTATAAATCCATTTCTTTTAGCATATTATTATTTTTTGATATTATTGCACCAATAATATATTAAAACTTATAGTATAGCAAGACGAAATAGTGAATACTTAAAATTTTATTTATTTACATGTAACCAGGGTAAAAGTAAAAATGATACTGGATATATAAATTTAGAAAACTATTTCAAATACTTCAAGATTACCGTGTGTCCCTTTAAGCGTGTCGATACTCTCTGTACTTATCGTATGAATAATGAAATAAAGTGGTGCGCTATTTTATTTCACAATTTTAATAATACCTGCATGGATTATTGTTTTAAATGTTATACATAAAATATCTATGTAGTTTACAGTAGTATGAGAGTTCTTATGATTCCGGTTTAATAAGCTTTGGCAGCTGTTATGATATAACGGAAAACATGTCGAATAAGTGAATATAGTTAATAATCCAACATTGCACATTAAACAGCCAAACAGATAGATGGCCAATCTTTTTTTATTGGAGACTCAGAATAGACAAACGCTTTTAATGTGTCTGCATCAGTCAGATTACTCATTTACATTTCTTGATTAAAGGAAAAATCGATTCCCATATTCACCAGATTTAGCGCTTGAAATCGGCACTTCAGTAAAGGACGAAAGTAGGATGATTTCAACGAATTATCCAATGCAGCTTAATCTGTTGTGTCAACTTTGTATCGCCAGTGGTATATTAAAACATACAAACAGTGGATAGACAGTCACAGGAAGTGTAACGCCAGTAAACGAGATTATTCTGAGAGAACGTCGAGCTTTTGTTCTTGAAGGTCATAACGTCAGTATGACGTGTCCTCTCAATTACGTGGTCCTGACTTAATTCCATTAAGCGATGGGAAAGCCAATATTAGCAGGAGTTTATAACGGATATTTCGACAATAAAACACGTTTAAAACACGTTTAAAAACTGTTTAACTGAAAACATGCGATAACCTGTTTAAAATTAACTATTAAATGTTTGAATTTTATAATATGCAAACTTTTAAAGCCAAAATTAAGGTTTATTTCATACCCCAGCCAACCCCGTTTTCGCTTCTTGGAGAAGGGGTTGCATGGGATACGAAAGCTAATACTCGGACATCGTAATACACACAAACATCACCTAAAGCTAATAGATTCTAGACATAAAGGGATGAAATTCTCCAATCATGTGTGATAAAGATAATATATAGTAGTTCTGATTTTCCAGTATTTAAGTTATAGAAAATGTCTTTTGAATTCTGGATCCCCTTCGTAGTTTTTCCTATTAATTAGCGTTTGCCTTTGATTAATGGGGATTGAGGAGATGGTAACGTGACAATATTAATGGCTACTCATGAGCCCACTTAACGAAAGTCGGTGTAGAAGAACCGGAAATGTAGCTCTCACAGAACACAGTCAATCGAAAATTCGCTTAGAAAACAGACGACAATTGCACGACATCGCAAACATAAAAGGGTTGACAATAGGGATATCACCAAGGAGGGGTCAGCGGTAAAAAGGACGTTGGGTGTTTAAACTAGGTTCTAGGGTGCACCAAACCTCTTACCATACTGTCATCCCAAAAATTGAGACAATGTAAATAAAGAAATCACCGCAAGGCTATATTCTCTAACAAACTAGGCAGCATTAATAGACAGTATAAATATAACATAAAGATGCTCATGTATATATGAATATTAAAAACAAGTCTAGAAAGCCACACATTAAAGCAAGTACTCAATGACTTGGCAGAAGCTTTTCATTGCTTTAATGGGTCAAACAGATATAATACACGAGATCAAACCACTTCGTATGGATTTAATTTAAAAGGTAAACAAACATCTATAAGATAAA
>JAWPHD010017523.1:0-44197 GCA_037043455.1 Cyrtodaria siliqua | reverse complement strand
ATCTATATACCGGATCTATATACTGGATATATATACCGCATCTATATACTGCATATATACTGGATGCAAGGGCTTGACATTTTAAAGCATATAACCTTAGGTGATAGGGAAAGTCTCATTTCACACCAATAGATATTGCTTCAAAAAAAGTATTAATGAACACAAAAGACACACAGTCGGAAAACTATTGAAAACTATTAAAATTCAAGAATAAAACATCAGTTCCTTTTCATTTCGTTTATTAATAATATATTCTTGTGTCTTAACTTGAATATTTACTTTATTCAACAAAATTAAACTCCAAATTATTTCAAGTTGCATGGGAAAAGACAAACACCAATTAGGGACAAGTATTTTGATCATGTGTCATTAAGCACCAATCAGGGATACCAGCTCTAATCATTTGATTGCCTAGGTCCACACCCACACAAATTAAAAATAGTTCTTGGTTTTACCTTGTTGAAAGATCAAGAAAGTGAAGAAAAAAAATTCTTAGGCCAAGTCAAAGAATCTGACTGATGTTAAACAAACAACTTTTTTCCTTAAACTTTTTCCACAGAAAAGTAATCTGTCATACTATCTATTTTACTCCTATTTAACTTAGTGCCGTTTGCTTGGTCTAGTCTGCAGATGTTGGTGTCATGTCAGAGTTGTCAGGTCGTTGAATATTACCCGTCAGTTCAGTACTTCCGTCACCACTCTGACCATTAGATAAATAAACATAGAGTATGATTGATAACATACTATATTTAATTATGTCGCAGGTCGGTACGTCCCGATTTACAATTTTGGTTTATTTATTATTGCTATTAAATTATTGGGTCAGAGTAAACCCAGAATAGATAAGAGTAAATACAATGGACTGGTTAAAACCCAGGATGGTTAAAGGTCTAAAATTTGACAGCCTTGAAACAGATAAATGTTCAATGCACCTTGCACGTGCACCTTGCACACAACTTAAAACCACGCCTTTCGAGATGCCAAGTGTAAACATAAGTACTCAACCAATCGCTAATACTTCATCTAGCATAATGCTGATGACGGTCACATTAGGGGAAAAAGCAGTATCAAAATGTTTTGTAGATTTTAGAGAAGTCGTTGTTGTCCACACAGGTCACGTTATCCATACATATTATTATATCAGATAAGAAAATCAGTCTTATCGTTGATATCAAAATGTATGATTGACAAAAAAATTCGTTTGAACACTTTACGCGACCTTTGTGATCACCTCAGTAACCATCACTATGGCTACCATGGCGATTATAACTAGGTCTTCACCAACTCCTACATTATTGCTCTTATTGCTTTGGTCATTTATAAAACTAGTCTCAAAATTGTAACATTTTCAATTATACTTGAATTATCTTCTACAATGTAGTCAATGCTCAAGTAACGGCTTCAAAAATGTTTGTAATGAGGTCAGGTCAGGTCAGGTATTTTTATCTAGGTCGACATGTCATGTGATATGCCACATTTTAACATGCCTTTGTCCATGTCGCTAAGTAAGCGATTTTTCCACTCACTTGTTTTTGTCAACCATCTTTGGTGTTGTCGACTGTATTTTGTACAGTTACAAATGTCGACTGTATTTTGTACAGTTACAAATGTCGACTGTATTTTGTAGTTACAAACACATCAGAAACCTTTGCTCATCATCGTAGACAGATCAGAACTAATTCATTTATTCAGGTGTACAGAATGAATTTTGACATAGTTACAATACTGATGTTTGTCACTATAAACCAGATCAAATCTGAGCACTGCTTTTTATGGGTTACTGATCAATCACAATTTGTGCAATATAGATCAAATTTAATGACAACTTTTTGTCACAGGGCTTTGGAGTCGAATGTTAAAGTAGCTTGTCAGAATTCAGTCTCCCAATCTTTCTCTACAGAGTAAAATTAACTCTGTAAAAAGATTCCAGTAGAATCTTGGATTCGCAGTTGGCTGTCATTTCAAACCTCATTTTAACAACGGTTGTCAAGTGCCCTGTTACAAGCGATTTAGTAAATTTGAACTATAGTTTGTTACAGGTTTCTGTGCATAACATTTTGTCTTCAATATAACATTTGTAACAGGTACGCGGGTCATCCAATAATTAATTGGTATCATTATCAAAACTTAATGAACGACCCACGTAACAGAAACACTTAAGAACAGGCAAATTACATGTCATTTTTATTTTCCCCACTTATAACATTTTTTTGAGGATCAATCCCAAAGCATTAAACTGATGCAATCCAGTGCAACTTCTCTGTAACACATATAAGGTTGTATAGGACGGTCATTTTTTTTTGGAAGCGTTGAATAAACTGATCTAGTTTTTTTTGTGAAATACAAACTTCATCTGTCAAATCAAGCAGTGAAACGCAAGATTCAGATAGCTAACCAGTGAGATGGAAAGTGCATGCCAATTTGCCTATTCTTGTCAATAATAGTCGGGGTATTAAACATAGCAATGCGTAATATACCCAGATTTTGTCAATCCGATAAATCTGCATTTTTTTTTCATTCCAAAAAAAAATCTATTCATGAAAGCAAAACAACTGGTACCGAGAACAAACTATATAACTAACAGCATAATTAAAGGGTAAAATCACGTCAAATATTAGTTTCAACAAGCATCACTATAAAGCCTATGAAGACATACATATATGCAAATGTTCCAAAAAATTCTTGCAAAGCTATCTAAACAATCCTTTTATTTATTTCAAAAAGTTTGAACAATATTTTATTTATAAAGCAAACTTATTTTGTATATTAACACTGTACACATAATTTTCGGTCATATTTTTTCCGTTGCAATTTTTTTTTTAAATGTTCCACGAATGGACTTTGACAGGGCGATTTGAACTCGTAATAAATTATGATATTTATACCAAAATAACAGCTTTATTTAAAAAAATAATATTTTCCATGTTTTCGAAAATATTTTAAGTTGTAGGTTATTCCATTTTTTTTTTAAATGCAAGGACTAATTCTCTATAAAGCATCCCAAGTCTTCATTTCACACCTTTTGCATTCAATTTCTAACTATCACGAAGTCTGTAAATAGCGCGTGTTTGTTTCAATAAATCACATCTTTTCGCATATTTTGTACTATAATTAGATTATTGCTTCATGTTTTGTATATTTTCTAGTTATACCTGGACTTCGTCCGCTGAAGAGTATTCTGTTTTTAAATTTGTTGTTTTTTTGCTCAACAAAAACATCTTTTATAAAAAATGTGAAATGAAAAGTTAAGATGGGACCAGTTGTCTTACGATACACAAACAGCTTTTTCGCAAAAAAAATCAATAAAGTCTCTGGGCTCATTGTGAACTCTTAATTCTCCTTCTCTTCCCTGCCATTGGCTGGCATTTGTCCCATCATGGTCTGATGACCAGGTGGTGGCATGCCCCATCCAGTAGAGGGCGTCGATGAGCTGGGCGCCCAGATGTCCGAATGGAACGGGTTGAACCCCGTCAGAGGCTCCTGGTTCGGATTGCCAGAGGTGTTGGGAGAGCTCCCTCCCTCGGTAGACGTGAAGGAACCATTGGCAGACAAGGGGTCATTGACATCATTTGGGTTGCCACCAGTCCAGATTCCCATGAGGGAGTTCCAGCCACTGTTGGCGCTGTTGGTCAATGTGCTCCACAGACCGTTATCCTGGTGGGGAAAATGGCACAAATTAAAGATCCACCTTTAAAATGGAATCAGTTAAAAAAAGATTGGAAAAATATGACTGACATTGAAAATAAGGGAATCCTAAAAAGTAAAACGAATGTTTTAGCTTTTACAAGCCCTGCAAAAGTGTTCGCTCAAAAGTAGGCTTCCATATATGTCCACATGATTTTTGGAGGACGTATGTAAGCAATTTCTATGCGTGATACCAGACATTTTAGAGAATTTTTGTTTTTATTATGGAGTACAACTTAAAAAAGAAACGACAAAAACTCGAAACCTGTACAAGAAAATAGAGACTCCTAGAAAATTGATGAACCCATTAAAACTGCAGAATCGTTTTGATCCAGCTGGATTAATTACGAGAAGCAAGGAGTACTCAGACCCACCAGCATCTACATGAATGTTTAGATATTAGCTTAACGCCCCAGGGCATACTCACGTCGGGCGAGGGCGGATCATCTCCTCCTACAGACCACGGATTTCCAGTTTCCAACGGGTTGTACTCCGAATCCCACAGACTCTCGCTCCTGGTGAGTGGCACGTCAAACCCGGGCCAGTCATCAGCTGTTTGTGGAGATAAATGAACAATTTGTGTTTATTCATTTACATATCCTAGAAATTCTACAGAAATAATTGCAATAATTATTATTATATCACAACCAGTTTTGCCACACAGAAGCGTCATATGATTCTTACCGGTATATGATTTTTGTATCATACCTAGTACATGATACTTATATAAAAGGAGCAGTACACGATTTTTATATAGTCACCAAAAAAATAAAGTACCCCTTTTTTTCGCTGGTATTCCCATAGCCCAGTTTTTGAGTGCGAAGAACAGCTTAACCAGCATTTTAATTAAAAAAGTGTTGATGTTTGTAAGCCCACTTCACCGAGTGCTAAATATTCCATGAAACAGTTCCATTTTTGGCCAAGCAATACTTTTTTATGGATGCTATGATGCCATGAAAACTTTAAAGGGACGTAATTTTACGATTTTTCATAATCAAAAGCTGCTACATACACTATCGATGTGTGTTTTTGTGTGATTTTTTTTCGGAAGTATAGAGAATATTGTCTTGGACAAATTTAGCTAATTTTCATAGATTTAATGTGTTTTTACCAAAAATGCATGGTTTACAAATAAGGGCTCCCATGTGTACCAAACTTTACAAAAAGATATTTTGTTTGGACTATTGGTGGTGGTTGATATCAATATACATCATTATTTCCTGCTTTGCTGTCTATATAATAAGGGAAAGAAAAAGGGGTGCTTTTTATTTTTGCTCAGTATAAGCCTTTTATTATATAGAAGAATCACATACGAATCATAGGAGTACAGGCACATAATATATATGGCAAAGTTACCTATGTAGAAAACACGCCGATATGGTAGGGAATTCAACCCCCGAGACGAATCTAAATGTGTTAATTTCACTATCACATGTTTGTTATATCAGGCAAAATAACGCCATTGCAAAACTCTTAAGGAACCCTGGCGTTTCATTAGATGTCAACTGAACGTTTTAAATGTCATACCCTTTAACACCCTCATCTGGTGTTCCTTGATACGCCTGCGACGTTCTCTCTGTAGACGCTGCATCATGGTCAGAGATGTGGAGTTCTGGTCAAAACCGGTGGGCGCGAATCCGTAACTGGGGTCTATGGTACTCGACACTGTAACAATCACAATTTTATTATTTTTATTTGTACTTTTATATACGGTACATCAGTGTTTCTCTCTTGTATTTTGGGAACGTAGCCCATATCTTTAAAATTTAAAAGCATTTCATACTCAATACTTGTCAAACTTTTAATACTTTTGTGTTTTTCTTTTCCTTCTTTCAGTTAGGAATTTTCTGTCTCAAAATTGGGGAAAAAAAGATATGTTTAAAACATCCTAAAAAAGCACTGGTACAGTTACTCTATATTACGTGTACACCAGTACTGACTACAGAATTTTTTATTGGTATATTGCATAGACAAGGAATCCTATCCCGAGGCGTAATTGTTTTGATGGGAACGAAGGTTCTGCAGATGTTCTGATTAAATTGTTCTATTGAGCGATTCAAATTTCCCTATTTAAACTGGATACCTATAATTGATTTCTTTTTCTTGCCTACCTCTGACATTTCGCCATCAATCAACGTTATTATGTTTACAAAGATGGCATCATGCAACTGTTTTCGATGAAATCGTTGGTGCGCAAGATTTTTACTCTTCACGTGTGTAAAACAAGATTTTCCAGCATGTTACACGAAGACATCTTTATCTGGTATCCAAGTAATGGTGGATAATCAAATGCCAGTGGGACTGTGCCCTTGGTGGTTGGACTACTTGCATGGTAAGCCAGAGACGCTGGATTTGAGTACCACTTGAAGACGGGATTTTTTCACCACCTGACAGACTAACATCCATGAAAAGAATTCATGAAAAACTTCAAAAATAGGAGGGTGATGTAACTCTGTACAGATGGTGAATAACCAATTGCAAATAAAACTGTGTGTCAGTGGTTAGAGTGCAGGATCACTGAACAGTCCTCTTACTATTACACTACGGCACCATCAAACATTAAAATTCATTAATTGATCTATTTACTGAACGTCGTTATTTACTGTTGTTTTTTTTAAAATCTGAAGCTGTTTATAATGCAATAACTTGTACCACTTGTTCCAAAGGAGTATGTGGGTTGATTGAAGGTCATATCGGCTTGTGTATCTGTCAACATGTTGCCGGACGCCCTGCTGGTCTCCTGGATCGTCTGCAGACCAAAACCACTGAAACAGAAGTACGAAAATAAAACCTTACACAAGTGAAGCAAATATAAACAACATAATCACTCGCGCATGGAGGGACTGAAACGTATGCCCACATAGGACCACATAGGACCACGGTGCATTGTGGACAGCTGAATTTCATATTTTTAACCCCCATATTTAACCCTATTCTTAACTCCTGTACTTTAACTTACAGTATTCTATACCTGTTGTAAGCTATTCGCTTCTAAGGTACTTCTTGATTGACTTCCTGGGTATAACCAATACTAAGCAATGCAGATAAAGTGTCTTGCTCAGGGACACAACGCATATGGTTATGGCGGGGATCGAACAATACTTTAATAACTTTATTTTACCCCTTTACAGTGGTCTATCTGGGGTAAATTTGTTCATATCAGTTTGACTGAACTTAAGCTGATCGTATCAGTTTAAACTTACGCTGGTGTTTCTGGAGTAATGGGGCTAGTATTAGTTGTGCCCCATGCATTCCTCATTTTGCCAGTAGTGGAGATAGGTGGTGTCATTGGAGAGATCGCAGCTAGAGTAGAAGACAAAAACAATTTAATACAGGTTAACAGGTAATAAAACATTTGGTTTAAATATATTTCTTTTCTGTGTTGTAATAAAACCTTACATTGTAGAGACTTTTGTTTAATCAATAAGCTAATATTGACATTCACTTTATACTTTCTGTTGAACAAGAATATTGTCTAATATTGAATAAACTTTTCGGTAGGCAGAACCAACTGCACACATATCAGGTGTACCTAAATAGAAAATATCTATTCCGTGGTCTGAAATGACAGACAATATTTATCTTTCTTGCACTTGTTTACCATTACCAACCTCGCAAGTCACGTTATTGTTGGTACTTTTGTTTTGTTTGTTTGTATGGTGTTTTACGTCATTTTCAACACGTAAGATTATATATGACGGTCGATTTTTTTGTAGTGGAAGCAGACCACCAACTTTTCCTGGGTAGAACCAGTACTGTACACCTCCCGCCATCCGTAAGAATCGACACTTCCTCACAAGTTGAGCTCCCAGTGGGATTCGAACCCGCAGCAGTGAGAGGCGAAGGTTGATTGTTGGTACTATAACAATGGGAAAATGACGTAAATATATGAATTGATTTGCAAAATTTCAGCGTTCCGACATATATAGCATATTCTTACCTGGGATAGTTTCACTGAAGGGAGTGAACCCAACTGGGTAACGCTTATCTCCCTTGATCTTGCCGTTAGTGCCTTCGCCGCTGCTGTTACTCACAATGCTCGAGTAGCTAGAGGAGCGACTGCTGCTGGTCAGACCCTCCGGTGAGAAGCTGGGCTGGGCGCCAGCCTCCATCGCCTTGGAGTGCTTCTGTGCAAACTGGTCAGTCTGGATGGAGAGCTCGCTCAGATCATCTGGAAAAATCCGAGAAGTAAGTAACAGTGACAACAGGCGGGGGAATATAATATTGCTGACTGTGGATGAGTGGGAAACTATTATAACTATATTTAAGAATAAGAAACAACAGTATTGTGCTGACCCCGCATATGATCTATAATCCCTAATAAACGCCCAACTCCCACTCCCCCCACACCATTTTTTCGGATTTTTTTTTTTTAAACTTACCAAAAGAACGGAATTACACACAAAATCACTAGAAAACTTTAAATCAGTTAACTGATTGATTGACATGCAGACTTCGATTTTCTTGGCAAAGAAAATCAGTAAATAATGTCTGATTTAAAAGAAGAAAATCAGTAAATAATGTCTGATTTAAAAGTTAAATTATGTATTTTTGGTCTGAAATAAATGCTCCCCTTTTCAAAAATGTTACGCCCCCGGGGATGTTTATTAGGGATTATACGGTAGTAATCTAGTGCGACACTGTTCAATATTCTAGATAATACAAAAAAAGGTATTAAGAGTGCATATAGCTGTCAATTTTAATTATTGACATATGTGTTGTAAATAAGCAAAACAGTGACGTTTGTCAAAAAATCCTATGTAAACCCTATATTTACAATAATTTAATAAGGCAAACAGTTTTAGCATATATATATTTGTTTAGCTTTATTTAGTACTATTTTCATAGAGATCAAATGCATAAATTTAACCTAATTGACACAAGATGCTTAACCCTTAACCCGTTACATATACGTAATGGACTTTTCTTTCTTTGAATTAAGACCATTCCATTTATGTGAAAAGTTTTTTTGGGGGGGAAATGACTGATCAGCAGCCAAACATTACTAGCAGGCTGATCTGGGTTTACAATGGTTAGCGGGTTAAAGGTTAAACAAGATGAAAGAAAAACATGTACAAATCATGTATCTGTATGGAGGGAAGAGATGTGGTTGTGATGTGGAAGGAGAAATAATGTCTGCCTTTAGACAGGTTGCCATTTTAAAAAGTTTAACTCTATTAAGGGACCACCTGCTTCAAGAGACCAATATTTCAGTTCCCAATGGTACTGTTATAAATAGAATTGCACCTGTATTAAGAGACCACCTGTGTTAAGAGATCAATTTTGCATTTCCCGTGTGGTGGTCTTTTAACCCTTTCGCTGCCACAGTCGAAAACATTGATTTTATAACCAGTGTAGACCCAGATCAACATGCACACCATGTGCAAGCTGATCAGGGTTTACACTGTTCGCCATTCAGTAAGAATGTTTTCCATAACACTTCAAATATAAAATCTACCCGGAAGGTTTGAATTTGAATTTTAGCAGACGACATTTGAAATTTGGCGACAAAAGGGTCAATACAGGTTTGCCATTATATTCGAGGGACGGTCATTAAATACGTGCACGAACCAACTTTTCTTTGGACATTTTTTTTTAATTTTCTTTTTTACTCCTTCTCGAAGTATTCCCCTTCTTTCTTTATACACTTTCTCCAACGGTGTGGGAGCTTTCTGATGCCCTAGGCAAACCAAGATGTAGAAGGTACTGATTTACAGCCCCAATCAATGCCTCTCTGGTGGTATATTTCCTCCAAGCAAGCAGTTTCTTCAATTCTGGAAACAAATACTAGTCACTAGGAGCTAGGTCAGGGCTATAGGGGGTATGTTAAAGAGTTTCCCACTTGTATGTCTTCAATAAATCGACCGTTTTGGCAGCAGTATGAGCTGGGGAACTGTCATGCAAAAGGACCACATTCTTCATTCGAAGTCTTGGTCTCAGTTTACGCACATTTTCATTCAATTTTGGCAAGACAACATCAGAATAGTAGTTTGCGTTGACAGTTCAACCTTTTGGAACATAGTGTCTCAAAAGAACACCTTTATAATCCCAGAAAATGATGGCCATGACTTTCCCAGCTGAAGGCGACTGTTTGAACTTCTTTGGGGGCGGAGAGTCGGCTTTTCTCCATTGTTTAGACTGAACTTTTGATTCAGGCTCAGAGTGATGAATCCATGTTTCATCCCCAGTTATGATATGGTTCGAAAAGGTATCACCTTCCTTCTTAAAACAAGCTAGAAGATCTCAAGAAATTGTCTTCTGCTTTGCTTTTTGGTCTGGTGACAACTGTTTTGGCAACCATTGAGCGGTTGCTTACTTGCTCATCCCCAGGTGGTCCCGAACAATTTTAAATACGGACCCATTTGCAATGCCAAATCTATTAGCAACCTCTTGCAAGGTGACTCGTCTATCTTTCATGATGAAGTCTTCAGTGTTTTTGACCATTTGTGGGGTCACTGTGGTACTTGCTCTCCCTTGCCTAGACCTATTTTGCACGCTTGTTCTACCCCAAGAAAAGGAGCTACCCACGAATAAAGCGTCCTATGTGACATGCATGCATCTCTAAACCTATTTTGAAGTCGTTTCAAAATATTAACCCCTGTTTTCCCTTCTTCAAGAAGGAACTTTATCATTGCACGTTGTTCTTCATACGTTGAGTCCATATCACCATGTATAAATACCATGTACAAATGACCGGTTTTGATATAATATTCTGTACCAATTAAAAATTATTGTTGCATATAATTGGCCAAGGACTAAACTACCCGTGAACATCGAGCATTTTGCTCAGGTTTATGTATTATGTAACTTATCGGTAAAAGTGCACCTATTTAATGACCGTCCCTCGTCTCGTATATATCGCTATCACAATTCAGTTTCCAGAAGTGACCTCTTAATACAGGAGACTGATAACTGAAGCAGTTGTAACATGTGACAACTTAACAATACAATCTCCGGGTTTAACTAGACTGTTTTTAAATACATCACAATACACCACCACATACAATAAAGAATAACAAGAGGCCCAAGGGGGCCTGTGGACGCTCTACTGGCTAACATGGCTCTTATAACATCAATGAAGCAAGTGACTGCCATTTACATTGTTTTGAAAGTTTCGGGCAAAAAACAGCTTTTTGACTAAATCAAGGGCCATAACTAAAGAATCTGGTAAAGTCTGGTAAAGATCCGATGAAAAAATGAAGGCCCTACCGTATTAACGAGGCAAAATGTAATTATTTTTAGCTAAATCAAGAGCCATAACTCCCTCTGTTACTGGTCCGATTGGTCCAACATAGAGCTAAAACAAGAGTTGCGCGCAACATGATGTCTCGCCTAAAGAAACATGTCCATCATACATGTTTCAAGCGACCTTCATCTTGACAAAATCGAGGGTTCATAGCAATTGTTAACAAAGTCAAGCAAGACTGGTAGCATTCATAGTTTTCAATAAATGAAGCTAAATGCAAATATTATTGGATGGACAAGCATTACCATTCTATACACCGGATTTTGATTTTGCAATCCTACCCAAAAACAGTGTACATGTGTATGGTAGTTAATTGAATATTAAAATAACATTCCTTAAATTTTGAATGTTGATAGTTATTCATGCAATACAATTCCTGGATTAAAACACACAAAAGTTCATCATTTATAAAGGTCCTGCATTATTATCAGGAGTGAAACATTTAAAACTGAATGTGACAACATCATTACGGTAATTGATTAGTCAAAGTCTATAATGAACATTATGCAAAGTGCATGCCGGTACTCTATGGACTTAAAGATTGTTTTAAATTATAATTTTTGTTACAGTGTATTATAGGAAACTGTTAATGTTCCATCTATATTTATGAACTACTTCACCCTTAAATTGATAATTTTATACTTTATTATGTTTTAAATTAGGCCCCAAAGCCTGATGTACTTGAGTTCCCTTTAATACCTGATAGCTATCTGCAGAAACTACACATTGGGACTTGATGTAAAATTGAAGTAATTTGCCAACTTGTATTGTTTCAGGAACTGACATGTTAATTAATCTGCATGATCATGTTTTATCAAGAAATGTCAACTCATATTAAAATTAATGTAATTCTGTTGCTGGAGTATGTTACAATGGTAATGGCAAATTGTATACATTCATTCATTTCATTATCTTAAAGGGACATATGGCAATCTTGCAATTATTGTTTCGATTTATATATCCAGTATCATATTCACTTTAAACCTACTTGCATATAAATAAATTAAGTTTTCAATGTTTCTCCCCCCGTGTGGTTGCCGGGGTAGAATACAACTACTGCAAACACACCGTCACATGCAGAGGGGTAGGACACCCCCATTCATATTCATTTGTCATTTTTTGATCATGCTCATTAAAGGTCTTCATCATGACCCCTGCATTGTTTCAGGTGCCATCTCGCTCGCATCAAAAGAGCAGTGGCAGAAAAACAATAACGTGGCTCCAGCGTAAATGGAGTTTCTACGATAGAATTTGCAGCAACTCTGCAGTTCAGGGTGAGAAGGTTCTAGGCCCATTTTCCATATTTTATCTCGATGTACATGGAAGATGAGCCTGGCATGTTCATGCCTTTTAGGCGCCATATAACCTATTCATGTGTTGGTGCGCCTTAAAACCCCAATTCAATTCAATTCAATGTTTCTCACTGATTTTACCATAAGTTAAAGATACATTATTATCAACAGTTAATTATATGTAAAATAATTTACTTCATATTTCTTTTAGTGCAATTAATATTAATGATTGAACAAATACAAGTTATGCAGAAAAACTAGTGTGACCTTGTGATTTTAACACATTCAGATTGTCATGTGTACCTTTAAGAGAATTTATAATACACATAAACTTTAAATTACCCAGCTGCGAACAATAAATTGCCCCAGTGATTGGTGACTGTATACTGTAATTGCTTCAATTATCACTTATCAGGGAAAATGTCATACATTTAATTAATGTAATACTGTTCTAGATACTGCTATGAAAGACGCATTTTTACTCAATTGTTATTAATTCTTAAACTTCCATAAATAGTAGCAATAACTGTTGCTTTTATTGAAGTTCATTATCTGGCAGTATGCTATCAAGACAGTATTTAAGGGAATTTGTAATATATTTTTTGAATTTAATAAATGAGTCAATAAGAAAAAGATTTGTTATTTGTTTAAACATATTTTTATCCAGAATATTTACAACCTTATATATGTTACACTTATTGGAATTAAAGTAAAAAGTTAACCTTCCAAAGATAGACACTTTTGATAAACCTTTGCTGGAGTATCAAATTACCCAGCTTGTTGCAGTAGCTACATAAAAAAGATAATGCAATTAAGTTCCTGTCAAACCTTATAAAACTCACATGAAAATTGGAATGTGTATGCATTAAAAATAGAATAAAGCTATACAGATTATGGCTGGACAAGAACAATGAGTTTATGGCTGGACAAGAACAATGTCCAGTGAGTTTATATATGAGATTTTGAACACTGTACATTGCTGCAGTGCTGCGAAAACAATGTGAAATTTGGAGAATATACATTTATTAAAGTGACCCTGACCTTGACCAAGGGTCAGTTGGAGGGCTGGAAGTCGCTGAAATAAGAACAATGACCAGTGAGGTTATATATGAAATTTGAACACTTTACTCCAAAGAACAACAAAGTTATAATAATTTAACGCACTTTAACACATTTTTTTTGGAGACGGTAGATGCATTTAAGAGGAAACTGACCTTGACACAGGGTCAGTTGGAGACTGATAGTTACTGGAATAAGAAGAACAATAACCAGTGAAGTTATATATGAAATTTGAACACTCTACTCCAAAGGAGAAATAAGTTATAAGAACTTAACCGAAATCTTAACAAAAATCTTAACGCTGACATATTGTATTATTATTTATACTTGTCCTTGGGAGTAGAATGTTCAAATTTCATATATAACCTCCTGGTCATTGCCCGTCTTAATGCTAATAACTTCCAGCCCTGCAACTGACCGTGGGTCGGAGTCAAGGTCAGTAAAATACATGTACCGTCAATATTTATGTTAAAATTTGGTGACGGTACATGTATTTAAGTGACCATGACTCTGACCCACGGTCAGTTGCAGGGCTGGAAGTTATTAGCATTAAGACGGGCAATGAGCAGGAGGTTATATATGAAATTTGAACACTCTACTCCAAAGGACAAATAAGTTATAAGAACTTAACCGAAATGTTAACCGAAATGTTAACAAAAATGTTAACCGAAATGTTAACCGAAATCTTAACGCTGACATATTGTATTATAACTTTCTTGTCCTTGGGAGTAGAATGTTCAAATTTCATATATAACCTCCTGGTCATTGCCAGTCCTAATGCTAATAACTTCCAGCCCTGCAACTGACCGTGGGTCAGAGTCAAGGTCAGTAAAATACATGTACCGTCAATATTTATGTTAAAATTTGGTGACGGTACATGTATTTAGGTGACCTTGACTCTGACCCACGGTCAGTTGCAGGGCTGGAAGTTATTTGCATTAAGACGGGCAATGAGCAGGGGGTTATATATGAAATTTGAACATTCTACTCCCAAGGACAAAAAAGTTATAATACAATATGTTGACGCCGTCGAGCCCGCCAACATTAGCAACACCTATAGTCTCGCATTTTTTCAAAAGGCGAGACAAAAAAAATCATCAAAAATTCAAAAAAAATCAAATGAAAAACAAGAGGCCCAAGAGGGCCTGTGGATGCTCTACTGGCTAAAATGGCTCTTATAACATCAATGAAGCGAGAGACTGCCATTTACGTTTTTTTTGAAAGTTTTGGGCAAAATACAGCTTATCAACTAAATCAAGGGCCATAACTAAAGAATCTAGTAAAGTTTGGTTAAGATCAGATGAAAAATGAAGGCCCTACCGTATTAACGAGGCAAAATATAGCATTTTTAACTAAATCAAGAGCCATAACTCCTCTGTTACTGGTCCAACTGGTCCAACATAGAGCTGGGCTGGCGTGGCGCAGTCGGTAGCGCGGCGGATTTGTAACCGGAGGCCCCGGGTTCAATCCTCCGTGGTGCCACTGAGTTCCGTCGGTGTGTTCTTGGGCAAGACACTTTTCCTTAGCCTCGTCCGTCGGATGGGGACGTAAACCGGGCGGTCCCGTGTATCAGTCTATCAACCGAGCACGTTAAAGAACCATAGGAATCTATTCGATAATAAGAGTAGGGCAGGTTCCCGGATTCCTATGTATCCTTCCCCTCTCTCTGGGGCGGCTCTAAATAACCTGTACTGTGTTGATGAGCCGTTAAACAACATCCAATTCAATTCCAACATAGAGCTAAAAAAAAAAAAATAAAAAAAAAGATAAAAAAATATAATCAAATACAAAAATTATTAAAAAAATTAAAAAAAAAAAATAAAAAAAAAATAAAAAAAAATAATAATAAAAAAAAAAAAAGTCATAAAAATAAATAAATAATCAATTAATAATAATTAATAAATAAATAAATAATAAAAAAAAAAAAGTCATAAAAAAAAAAAGTCATAAAATCCGGTAAAGTTTAGCAAAGATCAGATGCAAAATGAAGGCCCTATCGTAAGACGAGGCAAATTATAGCATTTTTAACAAAATCAAGGGCCATAACTCCGCTGTTACTGGTGCGATCTGTCTGGTTTTCGAACTTGACCGAGCTTTTATTGACATTTACAATCTGATAAAGTTTAGTAAAGATCGGATAAAAAATAAAGTCTTAACGAGGCAAAATATAGCATTTTGAACTAAATCAAGGGTCATAACTCCACTGTTACTGGTCCGATATGAATGGATTTCGAACTTGTCCGAGCTTTCATTGATATTAACAATCTGATAAAGTTTGGTAAAGATCGGATGAACAATGAAGTCCCTATCGTCTTAACGAGGCAAAATATAGCATTTTTAACTAAATCAAGGGCAATTTCTCCGCTGTTAATGGTCCGATCTAACTGGTTTTCGAACTCGTCCGAGCTTTCATTGATATTAATAATCTGCGCAAGTCTGGTAAAGATCAAATAATAAATAAAGGTGCTAGAGTGTTCACAAGGCTTAACATGGCATTTTTCAGCAAAACAAGGGCCATAACTCCGTTGAAATTATTTTTATCTTGCCGGTTTTCAAACTTGTTCGGTTTTCGAACTTGTTCGAGCTTTCATTGATATAAAGACTCTGGCAAAGTTAAGTAAAGATCCGATTAATACTGAAGGCCCTAGAGTGTTCACAAGGCAGAAAATAGCATTTTTCAGAAAAAACAAGGGCCATAACTCTGATGTTACTGATCCGATTCAGCTGAATTTCGAACTTGTCCAAGCTTTCATTGATATTAACAATCTGAGCAAGTTTGGTAACGATCAAATAATAAATGAAGGTGCTAGAGCCTTCACAAGGCAGAAAATAGCAATTTTCAGAAAAAACAAGGGCCATAACTCCGGTGTTACTGATCCGATTTGGCTGGTTTTTGAACTTGTCCGAGTTTTAATTGATATTAACAATCTTTACAAGTTTGGTAAAGTTCAAATAATAAATGAAGGTGCTAGAGTGTTCACAAGGCTTAATATGGCATTTTTCAGCAAAACAAGGGCCATAACTCCGGTGAAATTATTCTGATCTGGCTGGTTTTCAAACTTGTCCGAGCTTTCATTGATATTAACAACCTTTTAAAGTTTGGTAAAGATCGGATGAAAAATGAAGGCCCTATCGTGGTAACAAGACAAAAGTTAACGACGGACGATGGACGACGGACGGACGACGGACGACGGACAATATAAACAAGAGGTCAATGACCTTGAAGCTCTACTGATTGATTTTGATTTCAGGAAGTAGTCGCTACAAACTTGTTTTTTGAAAAATTATTTTTAGCCGTGGCGGCCATCTTGAATTTCCGGCCGACCTGAAATTTTGCTAGGATCAATAAGACATCAAGAACAACATTCCTGTGAATTTTCATGGAAATCCGTCAGGTAGTTTCAGAGGAGTAGTCGCTACAAGTTTTCATTATATAACTCGATGTAAACAAAGATGGCCGCTGACAGCCATGTTTAACATTGAATCAAAACAATTTTTAACAAGGACCAACATCATGTCATGCTGATCATTTTAGAAAAAGTCCCATATCAATATCACTTATAGTTTTCAAGAAGTCGTCGCTACAAACTTGTATTTTAAAAATCTATTTTTAGCTTTGGCGGCCAGTTTGGATTTCACATCAACATGAATTTTTGCTAGGATCAACTAGACTTCATGGGCAACATTTCTGTAAAGTTTCATGAATATCCATCTAGTAGTTTCAGAGGAGTAGTCGCTACAAATAAAAGTTTACGGACAGACGGACGACGGACGCCGCACCACGGCATAAGCTCTGCTGATCACTGATCAGTCGAGCTAAAAACAAGAGGCCCAAGAGGGCCTGTGGACGCTCTACTGGCTAACACGGCTCTTATAACATCAATGAAGCGAGTGACTGCCATTTACGTTTTTTTGAAAGTTTCGGGCTAAAAAAAAGCTTTTTTACTAAATCAAGGGCCATAACTAAAGAATCTGGTAAAGATTGGTAAAGATCAGATGAAAAATGAAGGCCCTACCGTATTAACGAGGCAAAATATAGCATTTTTAACTAAATCAAGAGCCATAACTCCTCTGTTACTGGTCCGACTGGTCGAACATAGAGCTAAAAAAAAAAAAAAAAAAAAAAAAAAAAAAAAATAATAATAAAATAAATAAATGAAAAAAAAAAGATTATTAAAAAAATACATAAAAATTAATTAAAAAAAAAAAATCTATTTTTTTTTTTAATAATTAAAAAAATTCAAACAAAAAATAAATGAATAAAACAATAAAACAACAAATTATTCCAAAAAAAAATTAAGAAAAAAAAAAAAAAAAAAATTATTCCAAAATAAAAAAAAAAAATTAAAAGAATTAAATACAAAAAAAATAATATAAAAAAAGAAAGTCATAAAATCTGCTAAAGTTTGGCAAAGATCAGATGCAAAATGAAGGCCCTATCGTATGACGAGGCAAATTATAGCATTTTTAACAAAATCAAGGGCCATAACTCCACTGTTACTGGTTCGATCTGGTTGGTTTTCGAACTTGACCAAGCTTTCATAGACATTAACAATCTGATAAAGTTTGGTAAAGATCGGATGAAAAATCTTGTGGCAAAATATATCATTTTGAACTAAATCAAGGGCCATAACTCCACTGTTACTGGTCCGATATGAATCGTTTTCGAACTTGTCCGAGCTTTCATTGATATAAACAATCTGATAAAGTTTGGTAAAGATCGGATGAACAATGAAGCCCCTATCGTCTTAACGAGGCAATTATAGCATTTTTAACTAAATCAAGGGCCATAACTCCGCTGTTACTGGTCCAATATGGCTGGTTTTCAAACTTGTTCGAGCTTTCAACGACATTAACAATCTGATCAAGTTTGGTAAAGATCGGATGAACAATGAAACCCCTATCGTTTTAACGAGGCAAAGTATGGCATTTTTAACTAAATCAAGGGCCATAACTCCGCTTTTACTAATCTGATATGGCTGGTTTTCGAATTTGTCCGAGCTTTCATTGATATTAACAATCTGATAAAGTTTGGTAAAGATCGGATGAACAATGAAGCCACTATCGTCTTAACGAGGCAACATATAGCACTTTTAACTAAATCAAGGGCCGTAACTCCGCCGTTACTGGTCCGATATGGCTGGTTTTCAAACTTGTTGGACCTTGCAACAATCTGATAAAGATTGGTAAAGATCGGATGAACAATGAAGCCACTATCGTCTTACGAGGCAAAATATAGCATTTTTAACTAAATCAAGGGCCATAACTCCGCTGTTACTAGTCCGATATGGCTGGTTTTCGAACTTGTTCGAGCTTGCAACGACATTAACAATCTGATAAAGATTGGAAGATCTGATGAACAATGAAGCCCCTATCATCTTAACGAGGCAAAATACAGCATTTTTAACTAAATGAAGGGCCATAACATAGCTGTTACTGGTCCGATCTGGCTGGTTTTCGAACCTGTCCGAGCTGTCATTGATATTAACAACCTGTTAAAGTTTGGTAACGAGATAAAAGTTAACAGACGACGGATAGACAAACGACGGACGACGGACACCACACCATCCGATAAGCTCTGCAGGCCCTTGGCCAGTAGAGCTAACAAGAGACTATACACTATCCTATAATTACACTTCCTACACCTATTCCAGACAATTACCGTGTTTATCCAAGTAAGATACACCCTCAGATAAAGTGCTTTCAAGTGGTAGGCCTTCGATGACGCTACACAAAATCATGGTTACAAAGACACCCTTGCCATTCTGCATGCAACCTTAGATGGGCCCCCCGAATTCAACGGGGTGGGGCGTCTTCCAAACGTGACCTTGTGGTGCGTATTTCAGATTTACCAAACACGTGTAACAATTGACTTGAAAGCGCTTCTCTTATTGAATACATTGTATACTATGTGTCTAGCATCTAGTTGATCAGAAGTCACACATAGAACACCCTTGGGTGTGAGGAAGTAGTTATGGTTTTACCTATAAATAGCACATTATCAAGGGGCGTAACTCAGTGTCAAACTCACCCAATATCTTTATGGTACAAACTCTCATTCAATATTTTGTTGGTCACTATTTACAATTTGCTGATTATAAGTCAGAATGAGCAATAATGAATGCATAGCTCATTTTAGGTTATTGTCAAATTCTCCAGGATCTTATGAAACACCATTCAAAGCTAAAATTAGCTTATTTCAAAATAAGCATTGGCTATAACTCAAGTTAAATATGAGTTGATCGTATACTCTTTTACACATGTTTTTATTAATAAATACTGACTAGAAGGGTGTTCCACAGAACACTTGTGTCGCCTGTCGTGTGCTTATTTCAGCATGTACAATCTAACTATGAAGTTTAAAGACGAGGGGTGCAATCCTTCATGAATCATGGAGCAGGTTTTTCTTAATGATTTAAAGTTTATGAAAACGGGCATACATCTGCATTGGATAATTGATAAGGAAGAACTGTGTACAGTTTCATGACCATAGGTCCATATTTTGCGAAGTTATCAGCTAGGTTAGGTTACAGGTTATGGTTTTATGAAAAGGGGGCATAACTCTGCCAAAATGAAAGTCAGAGTTATTAGATTTATGTAAAGACATTCCTTCAGTTAAGATGACATATATGCATGAAGTTTCATGAACATAAGTCAAACACTTGTTAAGTTATGGCCAGTTATCAGTTTGGTTAGACTGCAGGTTAAACATTTTATAAAAGGGGGCATAACTTTGTCAAAATGAAAGTCAGAGTTATTGGTCATAGGTAACAATATTCTGTGTGGTAAGATGAATATATGTGTGAAGTTTCATGAGTTATGGCCAGTTATGAGCCTGGTTATGTTGCAGGTTAAAGTTTTATGAAAGTGGGTATAACTGTTAAAATGCAAGTGAGAGTTATTAGACATGTGTAACAGCATTTCTTGGGTTAAGATGAAGATATGTGTGAAGTTTCATGAACATATGTCAAATACTTTTCAAGATATGGCCAAGGTTAGGTTGCAGGTTAAAGTGTGGTGGACGACGACGGACAACAATAATGAATACAATAATGTACCTGTGCCTATTAAAAGTATAGGTTTATTTCGGGGTACTTAAATACCAGAGACTGAATATGCGTAAAATGAATAACAAGTAACTCTTTAATTCGACATTCCTGTTTTGGGTGTCGGTTGGGTGGTTAAAGCCGTTTATATTGTGTCTATATATAGAGTTCGTATTTTCAAATATGTAAGTTACTTGTCATCAGTAGGTTTAGAAACGGTATACATCTGTTGTAAAATGTGTCTGTTGATGGCGAGACAGGGACTTGTTATCAATGTGCGACTTCTGATTGACAAGAAAATGGGTAGACACCAAATAGTTCCTCACGTTTTATGACTACACTAAAAAGAGTACAAAACAAATACTGCAGTAACTATATTCACCAAATATAATCAATTGAATTGAATTGGGGTTTTAAGGCGCACCAACACATGAAAAGGTTATATGGCGCCTAAAAGGCATGAACATGCCAGGCTCATCTTCCATGTACATCGAGATAAAATATGGAAAATGGGCCTAGAACCTTCTCACCCTGAACTGCAGAGTTGCTGCAAATTCTATCGTAGAAACTCCATTTACGCTGGAGCCACGTAATTGTTTTTTGCCACTGCTCTTTTGATGCGAGCGAGATAGCACCTGAAACAATGCAGGGATCATGATGAAGACCTTTAATGAATATGAACAAAAAATGATAAAATGAACATGAATTTGGGGGGATTCTACACCTCTGCCTACCCATCCAAAGGGATCTGCAGTGGCCCTATTCTTTGCCCCGTGACCAAACGGGGGCACCCGGGAACCACACGGGGCCAAATATAATCAAAGATGATTTGTAGGTTTGTGTTGAATACTGGATTGATTTTCATCTTGCAGTGGGAAATCAAGGAATATTCCCTTGTAAATATATATGATTTCTCATTCGCATTACACATATACCTGATATTCACTCCAAATTGACAAACGGCCAACTTTGGTCATGATTTCTGACATATTTTAAATTGGTTAACTTAAAATCCATATCAATGGCTATTTTTAAGATTGTGTTTCACACTTGAGTGTTTAACACAAGATTTAGGCCACAATAAAACATTGCATGATTCTCATCGGATTTATTACAAAATTTGTGGTAGAGGGTGATTTTTATTTTATTTTCTATCAGTTTTTATGAAATTTGAGGAAAAACTTTCGGAGCAGCCTAAAAAGACCACGCAAAAAGACCACAAGAGAGGGGATAAAAATCTAGTTGTTTTTTTCTGCGGCCTTAACAACACATATATACAACAGCAAGACTGATATTTTATATAACTTATTTTTCAGTTTTTTCATTAACGGAGGAATTTTGCTGTCTCAGAAAGTATGCCAACCTGAAAAGCTGGTTGTTTCTGCAGAAAGAGTTCCGTGCTTCTGTCGATCCATAACAAAATGCAGAAGAAACAAATCACAAAATGTTTAGATGAAAGAAATTTTCTTCAAATTAGGAAACTCTTAAGCCTGTTTTACATTCCAAAATGCATTCATTTAATTCATCCAGCACAACAGTTACATTATTGGGTTATTTGCACATCCAACAGTCATCAGCCAAATGCGATGGGACATGCATTTAAGTCAGAAAATGTGACTGTAAAAGAAACATGCATGACATTTTTTGCTTTCTATATCCTATAAAATAAAACCTTTCTATATCCTATAAAATAAAACATTTCTATATCCTATAAATTAAAACCTTTCTATATCCTATAAAATAGAACATTTCTATATCCTATAAATTAAAACCTTTCTATGTCCTATAAAATCTGTAAACAAACCTTATAACTAATATGGTTACAATTATAAATTATTTTATCAAATGACGTCCCTTGTATGCAGTTTTTACAATGTCATATAATTTTTTTTATATCATCACATGTGTATTAACATCGGATGACATCCTACGATGTCCAACGATAATATGTAATACAATTTAAATGGGAATGCACTCCCAAACTTAACCCTTAACCCGCTACATATATATAATGGACTGATCTTATTTGAATTAAGACCATTCCATTATGTGACAAAGGGGTGTTTTGGGGGAAATAACTGATCAGCAGCCAGACAATGTAAACCCTGATCAGCCTGCGAGTAACCCTGCGAGTTACTCGCAGGCTGATCTGCATGGGTTTACAATGGACGCAAAGGCTATTATAGTAGTGCTTAGCGGCTTAAGGGTTAATGACTAACTCGCACAAACGATGTCATGTGATAAAAATCTTACATTCGTGTTTGGTTCACATCCAGTAATATGAAACAAACACTCATGGAAGACCCTCTATATAAGTGAAAGATCTGATTAAACGTGCAGTAATTATATAAACAATGTGCAAATAAATGAAAAAAGCAAAATAAACAAAGACTGCACATAAAAGATACATAATTTAACACCGTACAACCTCACTATATTGAACCAGTAAAACCCTTAATTTGAATATTCCATTTTTTTCAACACTTGCCTCAATAATCGGAAATTATGGTGGCATAGACTTTCTACCAAATCATATATTTCATCAGAATTTCTAACGGACAAAATATCTGTTGCAATGTGTTCATTTAGTTTTGAAGGGCTATCATGCATCTCAAACAAATGAAGAAGATTTGAAATCTTTCCAGAATTCATAAAACATGACACAGCAAACAGAAATATGACATGACACAGCAAACGGAAATATGACATGACACAGCAAACAGAAATATGACATGACACAGCAGACAGAAATATGACATGACACAGCAGACGGAAATATGACATGACACAGCAGACGGAAATATGACATGACACAGCAGACGGAAATATGACATGACACAGCAGACGGAAATATGACATGACACAGCAGATGGAAATATGACATGACACAGCAGACGGAAATATGACACAATACTTGAATTTGTTTGTTTATGCTTCAGACTGCATATTACCAAAATGAAACAAAATTTAAATGCAAAAAAATTAGTTTACTATAAAATGTATTTTTCAAAATCGAGTTTGAGGTTATCGGTCAAAAATGAGTTTAATGTGAAATGTATCGAACAAAAATATGCTTGATGTGAAATGTGGCGGTAAAAACAAGCTGTTTAATGTGAGATATATAGCCCAGACAAAAATGAGTTTAATGAGAAATGTATAGTGCACAAGTTGAGTTCAATGCCATACAAATCCATCAACAAGCAACAACAGATGGACATGGAAGCCTCAAAAAATATCTTTTTATTTCAGAACTAGGGCAGAACATTATCAGCCTTCTAAATGTCTAAAACCCTGCCCTCAAAGCAGTGAGTAAAGTTAGCAAAATGTCAGTGCCGGATACCAAGTGCATTAAAATTGGGTGATTATAAACATTGTTCTAACCCAAGTGCGTAACTGGGTGGGGCTCATCCCATGACGGTGGGGAAGAATCACTCTCTGATTGGTGCATATCCATGGTGACATCATCCATGAAGTCATGATCAGGGTCGCAGACGACACCTAGGCAATCACATGACAACAGAAAGCTCACGTAAACAAACATGCAGCAAATAATGTTAAGGCTATTTCGAAAATTAAAACTTTAAAGGGACACATGGCAATCTGAAATTTATATCGAGAATTAAAAAATTAGCACCTCCATTTATTAATCATGTATTATTTTTTACTTCAAAACTGCAGTCATAGAATTTCAATTTTCTTCAGTATTTTATCAAATCCTTAGATATATCATTTGCGCAACAATCAACAGTTTCAGTGATGCATCCAGGTTTTGCTGAAATGGGGCCACATGCACCTCACTTTCAAAATATGGGGGGATCAATGGCCAAACAGCAGGCAAGAAAGAGGATTGTGTCAAAATCATTGGGTTCTAGACGACTTAATACAAATTCAATACATATTAAATGTACGTCAATACCACGAATACGTACCTTAATTAAATTTTTTTAATGTTAGAATCGCGGTATTATTATTGAAAAGCACGAAAATAGTTTACAATCCGACCAGAAGTAGCAGAAAAAGAAGCCTTCTTTTGTTGAACTTTTTAAGGCCAGTATCAGACATTGCGTTCAAAATTGATTTTTTGCGCGATGCACGGCGCATGACCGAAGTAAATCTGAACAACACTTGAAATCTATGCGGGAATGCTGTAAAGGTGCAGTTAGATACATCACTGAGTTTGTAATATGTAACATCAATTTGCCTTGCCCTATTCTAATAATTAATAGTAATGACTGCAGTTAAGCAGGTTATGTAGAAAAACTAATGGGATGCCGTGAGTTTTAAACAAATCAAGATTGCCGTGTGTCCCTCAAATATACAATGGAAAAATTGCATCAAAGCAGCAAACGTGATGGCTCTACAATGAATACATTTACTTTTACATTTTTAAACAAATTTAAATTTCAGATCACACACACATAAAAGCTTTAAAAGATGAAATGTTTGGTTAATCAAGATTATCGACTTTGGAAATAGATGTGTTTTGAAAAAGATGACTGCGAAAGGGAGAAAACTACGAAAAACAAATAAGGAAGGCCAACCATTTTAAAAATGCCTAGATGCAATTTCAAACAATAATACAACAGCATTTGGAATTATAATGATCGATATATATTTGGTGTGTTTTATTGTTAACAATAATATGTACATGTTTCTGCTATGTTAAAAAGGAGTTGCAACAGAAGTGAATGCAGACAGATGTGCTCTATCATAATATAACATGTACATGAGATAGTATTTAAAATTTCATAAAGAATCAGACAAAAAATCACAGAAATTAACAAGAATTCCTCTATGGAAATCATGAGGAAGAAGGAAGGAAGAAAAGTCTTCAAAATTCATCTTGCGTGAAGTTTTGGTAAAACTCATCGTGTGTGACTGAGTAGGATGTATTTGGGGATGTGTATAATTAAAAGTTATTTTGATAATATTGGGGAATAGCCGATATTGATAATAATGATTTCAGAGAAGAGACAATGGATTTTGCATGGACAATTTCTTTAACACTAGGCAGGACTTGGTAGTAACTAGGCAGGACTTGGTAGTGGACTCCAAAAGTTGAACTCAGAATAACATGACGAGCCTGAAAAACAGATTCTCATATTTAATGAATACCACTAGGTTCATTTTTTTTGGTTGAGTTTGAGTCCAAATCTAAGATTTGAGTGCATTCTTAAACCCCCAGCACACTGACGAATTTTAGCCCTGCTTAACATCACCTGTGCTGTCATCATAATCATATTAGTAGTTTTAAGATCCTGAAAGTCTGATCAAATTAAATGTTATCTCGGGACCAACTAACTGTCATGTTCAGGTGTCACACCTTCACATAAGAAGGAATGCACTTGTGAAGTTTCATCATGAAAATTCTCTTAGTGGTTTTCGACGAGTAGCAATTACAAGAAAAAGTTTAAATACAGAAGACAAACGGTACGCCAATGCTCTTGCACTGTTTTTGACCAAAAGTGCTAAAAACAAATGATTTAAACTTGCAAATGTGTTTTAACACAATTAGCTGCCCCAAGAATCCAGAAAAACAGATTAATCAATGATTAGTAGTGAAATCACACTATTCTGATGTTAATATAAATGCAATATTATTAATATCCAAAGTGGTGTGGTGTGGTGTGTTGTGGTGTGGTGTACCAAAATTAGTAAAGAAGAAAAAAACACCAACATCAAACTTCAATTAGCTACCTTTAGATTTGTCTTTTGTTGTCTTGTCCGAGTTCTTGGTAGCGTTTGCCGCTACTTTCTTCTTCTTCGTCTTATTTTTGTCCTCGATACTGTATGGCAGACTGATGTCCAGGGCTCCCAGAGAACTGAAAATGGTGATAATTTGAAATATTATCTTCTTAATAACAAAATGACCCAATTTGAAATTAGCCGGTGGGAGATCAAAGGGCATAATTTAACCAAGCAATTACTCTGCAATGGAATAAAATTCATAATAAAAATAACTGATCCATTAATATTTAGGCCATAAATATTTACAGACAAAATAGGGTCTATATTAAACCAATATTACCAAAATAAATGATTTAAAAAAAAAGAAGAGAGTACTATTAATGACGGTTTAATTATGATGTATCTATTAAGGGCTATTCCACTAAGACATACCCGGGACCCCAGGAAGGCATTTAATAAACATCTATGGGTGGACCCTATTTTCTGAAATTTGATTCTTTAAACTCAGTTGTGCATCTATGGGTGGGGTGGTCAGTTTCAAAAGTGCCTTCCTGGGATCCCATGTATGTTTTAATGGAATAGCCCTGATGGTATGCTAAAAAGCCATATCAATTTAAGCTAGCTATCCAATGCTGTGACCACTATGTTCCCTAAATAAATTCAATATTAAAGATTAAACAACTTTGCTGAGTGTTTTCTTTTTCATTACTTAGGAAAAAAACAATACTATCTGAACTTCAGGTGAGGCAAAGCTATCCTAACAGAAGAGAGTTGAGGTCATTTATTAGAAGTAGGAATTCATTTTATAAAATAAGGAAGGCAGTCTAACTAACCTAGTTTTAAGACTGTCTCCACCACTCGCCTCAATCTGCGCTTTGATTTTCTTGTATGCTCGGGATTTCGATGTCAGTTCAAATTCATTTCCATTTCCGTCATCGTCGACCTGGGGTATAATAAGGGGCTCCAGGTGGCGTGACCTGCTTCTTGGTTTCTTGGTTTTAGGGGGCGGAGGCGGTTCTGGAGTGCTCTCTCGGGCACTCAAACTCTGTAACGTATAAATATAATAGTAAACAATGCATTTGCTCACAAAGGCATATTAGTATAAACAGTGGGTTGATATAACCATTTTGGTGAGTTTCGTCACCTAAAACATGACAGGCTTATATTATCTGAGTACAATTCTCAACAACGATGGGGAACAAAATACGTCTAAACTGTAAGTTAGACATACAAATGGTGATTTTCAGGCAAACTGATTTTTTACTGCCAATTTTGGTCCCAAAAATAAACTAGAACTATCACTGAAGGTGATAAATAACCTCGCTTTTTGATCAGTTGTTTTGTGTACATGAAGTTTGGGAACAACCCATTCAAAACTGTTTGAAGAATGCATGCAAGTTGTTTTAACAGCTCATCAACATAGTATAGGTTATTTAGAGCCACCCCAGAGAGAGGGGAAGGATACATATGAATTCGGGAATCGTGCCCTACTCTTATTATCGAATAGATTCCAGTAATAAAAACGTCTTTCATTCTGTGAAAGCGGGCATATAAATATGGGAGCCAACCTAGTGATGGACATTTAGTTTTTATGACGTAAAATAAGGATAACTCCAATATGTCCAAACAAACCTTCTCCTCTGCCTCGCCATTAGAAGATTCGGTGGTTGTGGACGATGTCTCGTCCTTGTCGTCCTGTTGTCTCAGTATTAGTCTGTCCTTGACTAAATTGTCACGTTCAGGTTTGGTTCGCAGTTTCTTCTTGCCCTTTTGTTTGCCTGTCGATAAAACGGATTGATATAATTTGTTTCTTTTGTTACATAAATGGCAAGATTCTTATCCAGATAAAAGAAATATGAATTGAATTGAATTGGGGTTTTAAGGTGCACCAACACATGAACGTTTATATAGCGCCTAACAGGAATGAACATGCCAGGCCCATCCTCCATGTACATCCAGATAAAATATGGAGAACGGGCCTAGAACCTTCTCACCCTGAACTGCAGAGTTGCTGCAAATTCTATTGTAGACACTCCATTTACGCTGGAGCCACGTTATAGTTTTTCTGCCATTGCTCTAGTGATAGGAGCGAGATGGCACCTGAAACAAAGTAGGGGTCATGATGAAGACCTTTAATGAGCATGAACAAAAAATGATAAAATGAACATGAATTTAGGGGTTCTACCCCTCTGCCTTCCCCTCCAACTAAAAACATATTTCCTAAAATCAGATGCCGAGAACTAAATACCAGAAAGTTCAGTAAATAAATATTCAAGATTAAATCACATAAACCCCCATTGTGAGAGCTGAGCAACGGAGTAATAGAAAGATCACTGAATAAATATTTAAGATCATTCAAATTACACATTTAGTGTCTAAAACTACAGTTTGAGTGCAAATCGCTTAACATTCAATGGTCTGCGACCCCCGTTTAATTATCATACTGGACACTGTATGGGATAGGGTACAGAGGTTGCCTTCTCAGACCTAATTATTAGCTGTCGAGCACACTCGTTTGGTTTAAGTTCATTATCGACTTACTCCAAAATAGGTGCCTCATGGGTTTTACCGGTCACATGATGTAGGTAGAAACAATTTGTACTGTTACTATATGTTTGTTTTTGATAGGAATGTTGAGCTAGACATGTTTGTACCTTTATGGAAAACCCATTCAGCCAATTCCAGAATTATCTATGGAACTATCATCAGAGATAAGATATTTTGTTTTAGTGATTTATGTTAAATCAACTCACCAACATCATAGATCTTGGCATCAGCAAAAGAAGCCAAACCGCTGGAGTCCAACGTCATAATATTGGGGAGCAGTTGTGTCTGCTCCTTGTCTTTGACAGTGATTGGTGTATCCACCATGGGCTTCTTATCCACGGTGGTTGTGTTAGATCTAGTGCCTGATTTCCTTTCGTAATTACCGCCTCCTGCTGCTGCAGTAACTATTGACTCAGCATTGGGAGTAGTAATATTATCTGTATGCAAACGCTTAGCCGTCTTTTTACGCAGTGTCAGCTTTTGCTGTGGTTGGGCATGTGTATGGGTGGGGTTAGGTTTCTCAGGGATGATGGTGTCCTGAGTAGAGGCGACGACCGTTTTCTCTCTATCGATCGTCGTAGGGGTCACTTTATATTGCGGCATCTGCTGCAAATTAGAATCTGTTAAATCTGGTGTCTTATTTGTCGATGGTTTTATGCCGGTTGTAGGTGGATTCTCGTCATTGTTGTTATCCACTTTCTTGTGTCCGCTCACCGGTTTACGAATAAAAAAACTCTTAAAGATTTCGACCAGGGTGGTGGTGAATGGTTCTCTACTTTTATGTTCAATATGACCATTTCTGTGTGACAACTCTATTATCGGTCTGGTCATAGACGGTGGGAATTTGTGCATCAAACTTGGTGGCATCGTAGTCTTCGCCGACGAAAGCGTACTAAAACTACTCTGATTTACCCCAATACTTTTCAAATCAAATATTTTGTCTTTCTGATATGTAGGAGTTCCATTACATATCTTCACTTTACGTTTTAAAATGTCTGCCACAAAAATTCTGTCCGCTTCAAAATATGACGCCACAAGAATACAAAATAGCAGAAAACCCATCACGCAAACGATGGAATAATACAATACAGGTTCCCAATTTGGTCTAGGAAGTGACGCCGAACATTTTGATAATGTGTGCGGAGGCACAGTTGCCTGTAATGTGTAGTTAAATGCCGAACCTAGACTTGTAAAGATGGTCAAAATTCTCTGAATTCTCGACATGGTGAAATCTGGAGTGAACCTGAAATAAGCAAGTGAAATGTTTGTAAGATTTAGTGAAATTAAGGAAACGTTTTTTAAGGTATTAATGTTGTTTATTTGAAAATCTCATTAATGTACACTATATAAAGCAAATATAAGCAAATCTAAAAAAACAATGTACAATTCTAAAAGAACTATAAGCTACTACTGCGTGACCTAATGGTGTAAGAATGACCAAAGACATTAAAAAGCATAAAGGGTCCAGGTAGTCTTGTAGGGTGTAATTAGGGCCATTCCATTAAAACATATCCGGGACCACAGGAACGCAATTTAATAAAATGGGAAATATTCCTGTAAAATCTTCTGAATGCTGTTTTTATATGCTTATCTTAAGGTATATAAAACCCCAGTCAAACAGTCTGTTTTAATACAGTATATTGCTTTAATATTCAACAATTAATAAGGTTATACTTTTGCATAATTTCATCTCTAACAGTTTATACTTACGCTATGTCTATTTTTCTACTCGTATTAGGTAACATTTCGTATCCTTCGCAATCAAGGACCCTAAATCCGTAGCCTTCGCACGGGGCATTATTGATGCTGTAGCCGTGCACGTAAAAAGGAAGTTCCCCAGTATTTTTCAGAGTAAACGACCTCTTTACTGTAAAATTAGGGACCATGTTTTTTGTATGCTTTCTCTCTGAAAAATATAACATTTATAACATTAAATAGATGTGACATGTAAATAAATATATCAACAGGCATGACTGATCATAAATGTAGTATACAGCATAGACCTCCAATTTCATGACAACTTATAAAGTGACATTGATGGCAAAAATATATGTATGGGGTTTAGTATAATTTTTAACAATCTTGCAATCATATCATGATGGTTTCTTCTTGTAACATTGTGTTCAATGCTCAACTGGCGTGGCGCAGTCGGTAGCGCGGCGGATTTGTAACTGGAGGCTCCGGGTTCAATCCCCCGTGGTGCCACTGAGTTCCGTCGGTGTGTTCTTGGGCAAGACACTTTCTCTTAGCCTCGTCCGTCGGATGGGGACGTAAACTTGGCGGTCCTGTGTATCGGTCTATCCTCCGAGCACGTTAAAGAACCATAGGAATCTATTCGATAATAAGAGTAGGGCAGGTTCCCGGATTCCTATGTATCCTTCCCCTCTCTCTGGGGCGGCTCTAAATAACCTATACTGTGTTGATGAGCTGTTAAATAACATTCAATTCAATTCAATGCTCAACTTTAAGGTGCTGCCCCACTGGAATACCACACCATAGGCACATGTCCTGATACCCCACCCAGTCACTTTATTCTGATCGGTAAACTGTAGTGAATGAGATATTGTGTTTTATTTATTTTTAAGAAAGAATTCTACCAATGCTCAGTGCGACATATTTTCAAATACTTTTCTTAAAAGAAAAAGACTATCTTCTGTTATTTGCGACAGAGGTAATTACTGCATGCACATTTAAATGCATGTGAATCTTGAACTGACCATTAGGAACCTTTAAGGAAGAATTTTAAGTAAACATGCAAGTTAGCAGTGAGCCTACCAGGAAGTATGAGCGAGCATTTTGAGAATTATAACTATGCATTCTGCAAATTATGAGTATTCTGGGTCTTTTAAGGGAGAAATCTGGGAATTATATGTGAGCATTCTGAGACTTTTAAGTGAGTTTCTTGGACTTATAAGTGAGCATTCTGAGAATTATAAGTGAGCATACTTACTATCACAATTTTTAAGATGCTTTTCTGCTATATCAAACTGCAGCGTAGAGACGCCAGGCTTTTTATTGTTTAGCTTCATCTCTCCACGACCACCCTGGCCTTCTAAAACCATCGCATCTATTATGGTTAAATTGTTCCTGAAAGTCGAGGGAATAAAATGAATAAATTTATGAATAGAAATTACTTAATTAGTATTTCACTACTTTTACTTCTGGTTTATACTTTGTAAACTCTAACCTTTTGAAATAACCAGTTCTTCACCAAATAAAACTAAAACTAAAATGCAAAGCCATATCCTATCACTAGGGCTGTCATAGGTGGTCTCCATATCGACGTTTCATCAACCTTCTGTATGCAAATCTGCAGATACACTTTTTCCAAATATTAATACATTTATTCATAATATCCTTCATTACTTTAAAATATTCTACTACCCATTCTAATTATAATACCAAAATAAATATAATAAACTTTTCAAGAATTGAATTGAATTGGATTTCATTTTATAGTCGCACCAACAGTTAAGGTCATATGGCGACTTTTCCAGCTTCCATTGGTGCAGGAAGACCCCAGGTGCACCTCTTGGCAATTTTCTTAGACGGGCAGGCACCTGAGTATAACCACCGACATTTCTGCAAGCCGGCTGGATAGCTTCCTCACATAAATATTCCTAGGTCCATAACGGATCGAACCCACAGTGGTGAGGGGCAAGTGATTTCGAGTCAGAGACTCTAACCACTCGGCCATGGACGCCCCAAACTTTTCAAGAAGAACGACTCCTACCTGATTATGATTAATGATGTTTTCAGGCTATCATCTTTGGGTCTAAACCCAATCATGACTTTAATCTTGACCCCTTTATTAAGAATGGCCGTAACTGTGCCCCGGTGAGATTTCACTCCCAGCGTATCGTCCACCTGCTTACGGTATTTATTTATTACGTTGTCCGGTTTTGTCTGTAAGAAATAAAAAAAACTTGTCAGTAGTGAGGCTGTGTGAGGCAGAAACTCACCATGGGGAAATGTGACATGCATTTAACAATAAAATATACATGTCAGGGGCCATTTTAGTTTTTCATTCAAGATTTGTGGGTCTGCAAAAGCCTATAATCGTGTTTATAATAATTAAATAGATAACTTTAAAATCCTTGTTACAAGGATACTGTTTGGTTGCTAACAAGTTTATCAAAATGTAAACCATACCTTCTTAAACTTCTTTTAATCTTTGTTGCTTCAGGCAAAAACTTTATGACCTTTTGGCAAGTTTGAGTAAAACAACAGCAATCATTTGGTCCACAAATTAAATTGCACACAAAGGACAAGGTATAATAAGGGGGTATATTGGCCTCCAATATATTCAAAATGCAAAAAATAATATTTACATATAATCTGTTGTGCATGTTGAAGTAAATTGATTATATTCTATCTTCAAAAGATGTTTTTATTTATTTTATTTATCTAGAGGAATTTACAGGGTCTCAAAAAATGGCATTTTTGGTAATTTTGTTGTATTTTGAAGATTTTGGACCTTTCTGGGCAAGGTTTTGATCCAACAAATATAGAGCGCACCTCCGAGCACACACATTTTTTTGGCTGATGATGCACTTCTATCAAGTTCCTGTTTCAACAAAAAATCAGCTGTGCTCGAGGGTGCGCTCTGTATTTCCAAGACCAAAAACTGATTGAAAACTGCTGTAAATGAAAACTGTCATTTTTTGAATGCCTTCAAATGTACTTGTAATGAGTTTTAATAATGATTTAGTTCATTTGTAGCTAAACAAGATATTGAAAACTTGTACATTAAAATTTTCAATATTGGGGGCCAGTTTTGCCCGTTATCATACCTAGTCCTTTAGCTGTTTGTTTTTCAATTGCACACACTGAAATTGTCTACTTACATTTAAAACATCAATTTCTGTCAGTGTAAAAATGTCCTTATCATCTGTTTCCATATACTCAGAAAAGTAAGACGGTAAACTGAAAGAAACAAATTAATTAAGATTAATTAAATAATTTAACATTATATAATCGACACAAAAGAGTTGAGCATTTAAGTTTATTTTCATAGAAATTTAAACTAGAACTATCACTGAAGGTGACGAATACCCCCACTTTTTTTGTTCTAGGTGAAAGGGCCATAATTTTGTAATAAATTCGACAAATCAATAATGGGTGATTTAGAGGGACATAAAGTCATCTGTTTTATGAGAATATGAAGTTTGGGAACAACCCATTCAAAACTGTGTGAGAAATGCTATTAAAATAAATATGTGTTCCGTGACGTAACGGGACAAAACTGTGTTACGTGATGGAATGCGACGCCATGTTACGGACAGTGCGATATAGCCTCCACTTCACTTTGTGAAAGCGAGGTATAATAAAGTTCAAGGGGACACAACTCTAAATATAGCTGCAGTCCAAATTCGTTACGGTATGCATATCTACAGTTGGCAATTAGAACAAAAGCCTACGAGGAGTTGTACACACAAGGTAATGGGACATCTGTACAGACAGACAGATGTACAAGGTGATTCAGCTCCTGATTCCAAAATCCCCGACTTGTTTGAAGCAGGGAATCAGGACTCGGAATATAATAAATCAGTAGTTACCTATGAACTAGAAGGGTGTTTCACGAAACACTTTTGTCGCCTGCCCTGTGCTTTTTTTAGCAAGGACAAACTTTTTAAATAATGGCCAGTTATGTGCTTGGTTAGGTTGCAGGTTAAAGTTTGTGAAAAGTGGCTAACTCTGTCAACTTGAGTTATTGCACGTGTAACAAACATTCCTCGAGATAAGATGAAGATGTGTGAAGTTTTATGAACATTTGTCAAATATTTTTTAAGCTATGGCCAAGGCAAGGTTAAAGTGGGACAGACTACGACGGATAACAACGATGGACGAAGTGATCCCTAAGTGTCTGCCATGCTACACAGGCCACACAGAAATAGATCTACTATGGCATGGGTAATGGTGAGACAATTGTGACTACATTTCTATAAAGAGATCTGCTATGATTTGAATTGCGACTTACCTATTTTTAAAAAGATCTACTATTGTTTGAGGATTGGGGTACAGGTGTAATGGTAGAATCTGTATCAGTATAGGAACGTCTCCAGGATTCTCCACCATGATATCTATTGTCTGAAATATAAGAGAAAAAAATAAGTATCTATTATCTGAAATATGAGAAATACATATATTTATTTCTGAAATATAAGGAAAACAGATCTATTTTTGTGAAATATTATAAGTAAACAAGAGCACCACCTAGCAGGGAATATACACATATTTTGTTTGTTTGTTTGTATGGTGTTTTACGTCATTTTCAACACATGTAAGGTTATATATGACAGTCGATTTTTTTTTTGTGGTGGAGGCAGACCACCCACTTTTCCTGGGTAGAACCGTACACCTCCCGTCATATACCCATGTAGTTTCATTGTATTCATTGGATCATGCTTAAGATTGTGCAAAGTTTCATTGATGAACACCAAATACATTGGAAATTATAACCCAAAATCACTTGTAAAAGGCAAGGTTATGTTCCAGGTTAAAACTTTATTTTTCCAAGGGGAATACAATTTTAACCAGAGAATTATGGGCCTTTACCAGATGTATTCATGGGATCATGCTGGTTTCATTGTTGTAGACTTCAGACTTTGGAAGTTATTAGCCACAATCAGATGTAAGGTAAAAGTTAACGAACAGACAGAAGAACAGACGGACGGAAAACGCCACGACAAAATATGTCCCTACAGGCATATTTGACTATATATATTGTAGGAAATATATGGACAAAATATGGCACGGCTCAAACTTATACTAAAATTAATAAAGTTCAGATAACATAGAACTATTCTTTTCTTTTAGGTCAACATTTCCTGGTTATTGTTTTTATAAGACATTAGTTAATCCTTAACCCGCTAAGCACGACTATAATAGCCTTTGCGTCCATTGTAAACCCAGATCAGCCTGCGAGCAACTCGCAGACTGATCTGGGTTTGCAATGTCCGCAGCTGCTGATCAGTCATTTCCCCAAAACGCCCCTTTGTCACATAAATGGAATGGTCTTAAGTCAAAGAAAGAACAGTCCATTATATATATGTATCGGGTTACGGGCTAATAAATACATGTAATTTCCAGACACTACCATACTTACTGACAGATTTCCTATCTGTGTTAATGGGAATTTCACTTGAGATTTTATTCTCCGTATCAATTCTGGCCAATGGTGAAGCACGTGTGCGGAAAATAAAAAACCCTGAACTGTACTTGTATCTATCTCTATGGTAACGTTAATTCTGAAAGTGGAAACACATCGTAAGATTATGAATTATGAAACTTGGTGGCTTTTTAAGTTATTTTTGAATACCTGTTATAGTTATTGATAATGTATTGATAATTTATTATGACAATGATGATAGGACTTCACTATTAAAGGTACTTCATGAATATTTCTGTAATACACAGCTGTTACAACTTTGCATTAAAAAAGCAAACATTAAAAAAGCAAATTATTAATAACCATCACCAATACTTTGTTGTTGTTTTTTTTTTTTTAATTTTTTTTTTTTTACAAGAATCTTTTGACTTTCATGGCAGGGCTTGAATCTTTTGACTTTCATGGCAGGGCTTCTAAAATTTTAAAATGCAAATCGGTCCAGGATTTTTACTGCCGTAAGAATCGCACTTATTTTGAAAAAATCACTAAAATTGCCGTACCCCACCATGTCAGCTGCAACATGCATTTTTTCCGTTTAGTCATTGATATAGAGAACTATTTAAAATGTATGTTTGTATTATATTTGTATTATTTATAACTTACTTTATCACAATTTGTACATTTTAATGACTGACATCATGTCTTCGCTTTACTGAATGAATAATTTTCACTCAATATTAAAATTGTTGATCATTTGAGGAATTGAACCGGAAGTGTTTAATAAACCGGGTAGGTATAAAACGCGGACTAACACGCACGGACTAGCGGATTATATGCGATTTTACATAAATTTGAGTAATATCGTTTTTCATCAATTAGCTTAATTAATACCAAATGTTACGACTAACGCAAACAATTTCGGTCAGACTTAAAAAAAAAAACGGTGTCAGATTTGATCACTTTCCTTAATTAATGTCATTAATATCAGGGGTCGAATTTCACTCTTACGGACTCGCAAAATGCGAGTTGATTTTTCAGATTGCTACTGAAAATTTCGAGCACTTGCTTTTTTCTGCGAGTAGAAATAAATAGCACACACTTGATTGGATATCACCCACGACAGACTGACAGAACCAACAAATAGTCCGACGACATATGTAGTCAAACCTCTCTCCAATTCCACGATTATTTGTGTAACTACATTGTCAAACGAAAATAGTAAATGCAGTCTGTATCAGATTGACGCTTATCCAGTAAACAAGACTAGTGCAAGCGTCTATACATAATGAATCGATATCAAATTCCGGTAAGATAACTCGGGACTTCACACAATTATCATGGCAGAATCGTCTGCTCGCAAAATCACTTCGTTTTTCAAAAGACAAAATGATTTTAATTTTTTTTAATGACGCAAACAAATTTCAGTCCCAGCTTTGGCTACTTAAAAAAACAAACCGACACAAGCAAACAGGCTAACACCTTACTACTAACAGTATATCAAAGAAATTACTGACGGTAACACTCGCTTCAGTGAACCGACAGAACGCGTGATATACTTTCACTGATCACACATCAAAGGCATGCTAACTGGCTATAGACTCTTCCGGAAAACTCCCTACTATCAGTAATGGTTTAGTCCAAATTGACCAAATTGACCTACTTTCGCACAGCGAGTGACAAACAATCGTGTTATGGATCAAAGAATATTGCCGCAAGGCATATTTTAGGTGTGAAGGGCAATTGTAGATTTTTTAACGACCGATAGATAAAATATCTGGGACCGATTTAAACAGAGATTTTGAAAAGAAAAAAGGTCCCGAGAAACAGATTTCGGTCTGGGAACCGATAAACCGGCGATTTTAGAAGCCCTGTTTCATGGATATACGCTGCTGAAAGAGAATTCCATTCCAACTCGATGTATTACTCTTCAGTTATACGGACAGTTGGAATTTCCCTTTCTGAACCGAAAACAAATGACTGATTTTATTTCTTGCATACCATTGCCATTTTGTGCGTAGACACTGCATTCCATGTTTCGCAAGTTTATTTACACTATGTCGTGCTACAACTTTTAATATTTCAAGTTATTGTTGATTCAAATGACTTTCATCTATCCCTATGTGTCAGATAAGATTCTCTAAAAAGTATTTAAAATTAGATAAGAATCTTTCATCGGTACCCGGTGAAGTTCGAGAATTTTAACACATGGTATGTTTTTATCAGACATCAGGCTCTGCTCAGGTTCCGATTCACCCAAATATACTGAGGCTTGGAATTTCCCTATCTGAACCAGATACCAATCGTTGATTCTTTTTTTTGCATACCGCTGACTTTTGTACATTGTTGCTGCCAACTACTGATTTTTTTGTTTTTTTAAACAACATCATTGATCTGTTGACGTTATCAACGTCATTGTTGATGCACGCGACTTTCTAGCATTCATGTAAAATGCGGATAACCTTATCCTGTATTCAAGAAACATAAAAGTCACTGATCATCGACCTACCTATCTTTTCCTGCCTCCTGCAGTCGCTGCCACTTGTGGCGAAAATTTGTATAGAGATAATGGTCGGTATCTGCTACGTCTTTATCCAGGTGTAATCCCAGAACCCACTGGTGCCCAGCTAGAATCAGAGAATTCATAATAAACACCCGGGCCTGGAAAATAGACGCCAAACACATGTCTCATGCAGGGCTACAGCAGGTCAAAATGTGTTCAGCAAAATGATTGTCATTTACTTACTGTTCACTATTTGAAGTATTATCAACTTTCATCTAGGTATAGCGTTAAATACATCTCGGCAATATAAATGTGTTTTGGCAAATGCACTCAAGCAATTATTCATTAAATGCAAAGATATTATCTGACATAATATAATGCTAACCAAAGTTTGAAGTCTCTAGTGCACACAGGTTCTGAGAAAAATATCCAAAAGCAAAACCTGAATGTACAAATCACTAAGTTGTCTGCCCTTTGTCAGTGTCAAGGTCACTCCTACTACTGCTATGTCATTTAGAGTTGTTTTTCCCATTATACAACTATGAACAAAGTTTGAAGTATTTCGTAAAAACAATTCCTGACAAAAAGACCTAATCCAAAACTTGAATGTTAAAATTACTAAGCCATCTGTCCTTCTCCTGAAGGGTAAAGGACACACCAGCAATTTTGTTAAATCACACTGAGCTGTACTACCCAAGAAACAACTATAAAGATTAAAGCAGTTCCTGAGAAGTTTTCTTCAGACAACAAAGGAAATTTGGCCATATACTTACCTGGAGTATGAGTTGGTAAGCCTACATAGCACTCCTCCCTGCATTCCTTCTTGGAATTGTAAAATATCTTCCCAATCTGCGGATAAACAAACGGTAATGGAATGGTGTTAATTTTGTCACGGATGATAATGTATCTTTTGCAAGCACTCTATGCGGTAAACAAACATACTCTGACAAATAGCAGCTATACACAGTTCATACACTGGTCGAAGCCGTTCATAAACCATCAGTTTCTTCTAAATCCTTTCTGATATGGTTTCCCTGTCTGGTTGTAGGCTATCAAGAGCAAAATAAGCAATTGGTATTGTCCATTTTAAATAGAGGGTTTTACTTCATGAGACTGTCTATGTCTGCATGATTGACTTTAATACTAGTAGAATCTGGATTTATATTCTGATAAAATGCTCTGTTAGAGTAAAAAAAATACATTTATGAATACAAGATTCTATACTGAAAGGAAAAAGAAACGCGACACGGGAATTTCCGCTTTGTATTGTATATATACTGCACACTTAATTCCATATATATTCCAACCGAAGCATTGTGGTGTAGTGGTTATAACGTCTGCCTTGCATTCGGGAGGTCGTGGGTTCGAGTCCCCTGACCGCGTCATACCAAAGACTTTAAAAATGGAGTAGTCACTTGTAACCCTTGCCTGACAAGCAAATAATGGGTAGTGCTGCGACTGATTGACCAGTGTCAGAATAATGTGACTGGCGGGTGGGGGTATCATGTCTACTACGGCTTGGTATTCCAGTGTGGCAGCACTATAAAGAAACCATTGAGTTGGCTGCTTCAAGTAGACATATCATCACATCACACAACAACACACAGATAAAAGTCCAGACATTGTGCCTATAATCGTCGGGTAGGACGCCTGTCGTAGGTGGAGGGACTATAATCCTTAGAAATACACACACACACCCATATATATTCCAAGGAAATCCCAAGATGTTCAGTTAAAAAAAAAGTAGCAGTTAGTTAGAGAAAGGACACAACTGTGATGTTGTAGACGTTTTAATCACAGTACACGTTGTAACAAGAAATTCATAAATGTTGAAGTTCCTCTTTGAAAAACTGAGCCAGTTCAGTACTGTATTTAATGTAAAGAGTTTGCAAAATTTTGCACCCTAAGTTTGCGTCAAACACGTACTCTGTCAATAATGAAACTTTGCAGGAATACTATTTGCTATGTTACGTGTTCTTTTAGTATTTTTTTCCGAACAGAAAGATCTTACGTAGCCATTACCATTCGATTAACAGCAGTATATTGTACATACAATATATAGCGGAAATTCTCGTGTCGCGTTTCTTTTTCCTTTCAGTATATTTATCGCATAACACCCATACAACGTGGAAGTTTCACTTTACTGTAGTCAATTTACCTAATGCCTAATTTTGCAAGTAAAGTCATGATAGTCATTTGCTGAAGTCGGATATACTATGCAGATGTAACGAGTTCACACTATAAATAATACAACATCTTAAACCAAAGTTAGAGTATCATACATGCATTTCATAAAGTAAGATTTCGTACATGATAAATATAAAGCTGTCAGAACGTAACATATACCTTTAAATAAATACACTAAAATGTTTTATTCCACAGCCATTTTGTTGAAACACCTTAATAAGGTCCTGATTTTCATAGTTAATGCACTAATGTATGATGACATTAAGCCATGACTTTAATATATTCCCAGAAGTCATGCTATGTTATTCCGGTACAACATACCATGGTAGATAACTCACTGAATATTATATAAGGTCTATAACTCACTGTATTATTTGTCTGTGGCTCCAGAACCAGCAATCTGTTGCCGGCTATATCTTCTTTGTCTTCCTTAGCATTGATAAAGTAGAACCTGGAGTCGGGCGGCTGAAATGTCACCGACTTTAATTCCATGTAGTCATGAAAGGTACTGTGGACCTGTAGTACCTTCATGGGAATTTTCCCCTGAAAAAATAGAACACAAAAATTATGATGATCAAAACCATGAAACAATCGCCAAACTACATGTAATTTGATGCAATAACATTTTTTTTTTGTTGGAATTTTCCCTGAAATGGAAACATAAATTATGATGAACCAAATTCAATCCATGAAATCAGTAAAAAATGTCTAGGAACTTTTACTTTTACTTGGAATTTTCCTTCCAAACATTTCACGTGTTGACACCAACTTTAGTGTTATTGTTTAAATGTGGACAATAAGTTTAAATATTCTCCCGAGATCACACGACAATAAGTTCTTATGATGATCTGACCGTCCCCCAATATTACTATAGGGATATCACCACACTCTGCGCCTGCACGGTTTATATCTGTCAACATGTAAACTACACTAGTTTCAAACTCTTTTTACTGACAAAAAATGTAGTTGTAACATGGTTGGTGACATTTTCTTTGATGGTTACTAAAGGGACATGTTTATACCATACTACAACTACCAGATAGAGGAATTTGAAGTATGAACGTCACTCTGATGTCACAGTGTTATTAAGTACACCATGCTACAAAAAAGATCTCAGCTCAGTGGTTATTTAAACACCCAGTTTAGTTACACACGACTTTAGTTACGTAGGAGTTTACTTCCACTAGACACTGAAGTTCAGTCACACATGACAGTTATGCAAGAATTTACTTCCACTAGACACTGAAGTTCAGTCACACATGACAGTTATGTAAGATTTTACTTCCACTAGACACTAAGTTCACTTACACAAAATTTAGTTTTATTGGTAGATTTTGATGATTTAAACACCAAAATGGTCGTCAATCATAGTAGAACATAACTGCTGCCTTAAAACTTTATTTTTTTATATTTTTCATGTTTGTGGTGATATCAATAATTACAACAGCCCTGGTTCTGGGCCTTTTTTAATTTTAGTACTGCCCGTTTTATTGCAAGATCTTACTATATAGATGTATGTAGGTGAATATATTTCTAAGCGACAGATCTAGAAAGGAACATAATACTTACAGGAAAAACTTTATCAAAGACTATGTTCTCTGGAATAGCATGTAAACTCCCTTCCGAGGTTCTTACCAAAACTGGCATAAAGGTTTCCTGGAAATACAGTCATGTAATAATTATAGATGCATCATATGGCTCATATCTAACTCCAAATCATCTGACGAGTTTGAGCTTTTGCTTTCTTGGTTAGATACGATTCAACACAGTGGCTGCAATATGTGAGATGGTAGGATGGTATCCTGTTGTCTACTTGGTTCTTTAGTTTCTTGCACATCAAGACCATAACAACGTCGTTATCCACACCATAGAGACTCATTTGAATAATCCGCATAGCTTGACATTTGATGAATGTTTTATAAATATGTAAAACAAATGGCAGAGAGAAACTACGAAACTCCTGCTAGTCAGCTGGGCAAACGTATTCCCAGACCAATTTTGTTCAGTAGCTATGCACTCTTCAAATGTTAGTTGCTTACAAAAAAACACTAAAAAATATTACCCAAAACTTTTTAAAGCCATTCTAGGTCCACATAATTTTTAGACTGTGTCGGTAATGTTTTTACCAACTTAAACAAGAGCTCAATGACCTTGAAGCTCTACTGATCAATTTTGATTTCAGGAAGTAGTCGCTACAGACTTGTTTTTTGAAAAATTATTTTTAGCCGTGGCGGCCATCTTGAATTTCTGGCCGACCTGAAATTTTGCTAGGATCAATTAGACATTAAGAGCAACATTCCTGTAAAGTTTCATGAAAATCCGCCAAGTAGTTTCAAAGGAGTAGTCGCTACAAGTTTTTACTATATAACTCTATGTAAACAAAGATGGCCGCTGGCAGCCATGTTTAAAGTCGAATCAAAACGATTTTCGACAAGGACCAACATCATGTCATGCTGATCATTTTAGAAAAAGTTCCATATCAATATCACTTATAGTTTTCAAGAAGTAGTCGCTACAAACTTGTTTTTTAAAAACCTATTTTTAGATCTGGCGGCCATCTTGGATTTCACATCAACATGAATTTTTGCTAGGATCAACTACACTTCATGGGCAACATTTCTGTAAAGTTTCATGAAAATCCATTCAGTAGTTTCAGAGGAGTAGTCGCTACAAAAAAAAGGTTTACGGACAGACGGACGGACAGACGACGGACGCTGCACCACGGCATAAGCTCTGCTGATCTCTGATCAGTCAAGCTAAAAACAACCACATACCCATTTATATAAAATCCTGTGTTGGGAAACAGCAAACAAACTATATATTAAGGATGGCCAACCAGAACTCTACTCACCTGAAAAGGTGTGGATATAATGACCTCTGCCTGATAGGAGCCTTCCTCTTCTGGAGCCACTAGGTTTAAGCTGAACACCGCGTAGTGATACGGCCATATTATCAACTGTAAAATGGAGAGAATACACATTATACAAGGTTAGACTTATACACTGCATAGTGATAGATCTCTCAACATATTTGGACAAAACAAACAGGTAAAACGTTAAATGAGTTTAAAATTTACAATACGTTCAAAGAACAATTTTGTATTTAACAGACTCGAGAATAATGCTGGGTATCGAATCAAAAAACGTATCGCGATATATTGCGATACGTATCATAATATATTGCCTTCTACAATTTCGTTGATAATTTCAATCGACATTTCCGATTTCCTGGTGTACTTCGATGCAGATGACATAACGTGATGCAATGTTGGTTGTGCTTGAGAATGAGAAACATTACGCATGGCAGTTCCGATGTTGACAATGTCTACTTTCTGTTTTGAATTTGTATTCAATGTCGAGTAATGTCTTCGCAAGTGAGTTATCAAATTTGTTGTGCTGCCGGAGCAATTACAAAATGCCTAGATCTATTATTGTAGCGTCCTTTTTAAGCCCAAAGTGATCCCAAACACATGATTTTGCTCTTTTGTTTTTAACATTTCTCAATCACTTGAATCAGCCATGCTCGTCTGAGTGCATGGTACCAAGCACTACGTATGCGCACATTACGATAAGCGAACACCAGATATTATTGGAAGTGCGTTTTATCTATTTTTAACTTCGTATGGTTCCCGTGTTTCTGAGGTTCGTATCACATTACACCGATAACTTATCACCACAGTTAGAAATGTATACTGTGTTTACATTACAAGCAGAAATACTTTAGATTTAGGCATAATGATTTTGAAAATATATATATATTATTTTTACTGGGTTCAAAGTTGTTGATGTTTTAATGGACAGAAGTAATGAGAGTACATACTGGGCTTGTATTAACTGC
>JAWPHD010017522.1:0-44198 GCA_037043455.1 Cyrtodaria siliqua | reverse complement strand
TAGCGAGCTGAGCTCGCGTCGCGAAGCGACGCGCGCGCAAGCGAGCTCTACGGTAACGCGAGTAGCAAATACTACGGGGGAAAAAAAACGTGATAAAAAAGTCATACAATGATTAAATGAAAACGCATCGCACTTTAGTGATATATATATATATATCTAGTTATTCTGTACCGTAAAGTCGGTGGGTGGGGAAATTTTAACCACTGCTGTTGCCAAGTTTCCAAGAAATATGCGCATTTTTATTTTGAACTCAGATGTGCTTTCCCTTATATGTGTTTAAAGATTCACTTCTTTTAAGTTCTGACAAATGCTTTGGCGTAGGAACAGGAGTGGAGTGGAGGCCCGATACTCTGAGAGTGTGGCCCGTGGCAGACTAGAGGGGGGTGGGAGGGGGGGAAATGCATTTGAATTAATATTAAAAATAGAAATAAACATGATAATCCAGCAAGGAGAAAAGAGTTAGGAAATACGCTTGTACTCTTGTGAAAATGTGCATATACACACATATCATACACAACTAAACGCATATCAACTGCAATTATTTTATTGTTTAAAATAAAATGCCATAAGAAACAAGACAGGAAAAATACATACTTTAATATAATTTTTCTAAGTTCAAGGCCTGAAACAATACTTCATATTGACTAACCGATTATAACTGATGATTGATCGGTTACCGGTACACCCTACCAATGGTAACTAATTACCGATTGTAAATTTCAACTGATTGCCCATCACTAGTAAATGACAGATGACATCATTTGGATCTTGTCTTGTTTTTGCAGCGTATTAGCACAGTTTTGAAAAAATTATATATGCGTCTCATTTCGAATAAACTTCACTTTTCGGTTTACGGAGCTAATTGCTCAAACATCTGGCATACCTGAATAAAAAATGGCTATTCTGTGGTCTAAACATATACTGATTAGTGATGGGCAGTCGGTTGAAATTTACCAGCGATCATCATTTACAATCGGTTGGATGTAACCGATCAATCATCGGTTATAATCGGTTAGTCAATATGAAACATAACATGTGTATGTTAATCTGAGTTTGAGGCCTTGAACTTACAATTATTACTGATTAATCAGGTATTCTTTCCTGTCTCGTGTCTTATGCCATTGCCATTTCAAAAGCAAAATAATTATAATTGATATAAATTTGTTTATTTGTTCATTTTCACAAATGTGGTCTCATGGAAAATCATGTTTATTTCTATTTTGAACATTAAGTGCATTTTTACATGCAACCGATGATCGATTATAGACTTTCATAATCGATCATCATAATCGGATGCCTAAGTAACTGATGATCGATTCGGTTACAATCGAATAATCGGTACATCACTAACACTGATGATATGTTATCTTTCTGGCACTGGTTATGCTTTTATCATTACCAACCTCCCAAGTCACATTATTGTTGATAATATAAGAACAGGTAAATAATGTAAACAGTATATTTAAGAATTGATTCACTAATGTTCAGTATTAATGGGGTTTTAACGACGGCAGTGGTTGGCAAATTTACCATAAAATGCAAAGTGAATGGAAAATTGACCATAAAGCTATTTATGGTAAAGTTGCCACTCACTACCACCGTTCAAATCCCAATATTTACATTTCTATTGCATTGACCTTAAATGAAACATGTTTATTTGTTGCATTTAAATTCCAAGTGTAAAAAACGTTTACGTTTTGGGCAGAGCTAAAACAAACAAGGTGTAGTTTATTCGTTTGAATAACTTGTTTTGGTTGTATAACATAACCATAAACGTGTTTTGACGTTCTCTTGCTAACTGTCGTATTTTGCTATAAAAAAAGTGTGCAAGGTTGGCAACGTCACTGTTACCAACATTATGTAATAACAGGTTTAAAACAATATTTTTAGCACAATTAAATATAAATTTACATGAGTAAAGTCTGAATAACACGAAACAAACAAAATGTACATAAAAGGATTGAATTCAATATTTTTATATTTTTACGGGGTATGAAAAACATTTAGCTAGTTTAAAGTTAGCGAGAAGTGCCTCGGACTTCATTTACTTTAAACTAGCCTTAATGTTTTTCTTAGCCTGTCGAAAGATCGAAATACTGAATTAAATCCTTAAAAGATGATGACATTCGCAAATCAATTCTTCAATGGATTCATCTAGTCTTTCATATGCCTGACTCCAGTACATGCTTGTTAATATCCCTCTGCCAGGACATATTTTCCTTTGTGCAGTGTTAAACAGTAGCTTCTTGAACATATATTGTTTAATGGCTTATCAACACATTATCTAACGTTATTTATAGCCGCCCGAGGCAGAGGAGAAGGATATATAGGAATCATAAAACCTTCAATACACAGGACTGCCTACTTTATGTCTGTTGCATCCTTGGCCGGGATAGTAAAGAAGCTACGTCTAAAACTTTCTCGCCTCTCACAGCTACGGGTTTGAATCGGCCATACATGCCAAACCTCCCGCATTCTCCGGTAGACTACCGGATTTGCATTTGATCTACCAATCACACGGAAGCCGTTCAAAACCTCCCGGAAATCAATTATTTGCCGAGGATGGTTAATTGCCTATAATTTGCGGTAATATGCAATACACAGGATGTGATTAGCCCATGTGAAACAGCTGTCGCGTGTCAAATCGATCAGGGCGGGGTTACGATCATGCAACCAACCAATGAAATTGCATCTAGGTGTGAAACCACTAATTATTTTCCCCATAGACACCAATGTTAAAGTGTCACATAGTAATGATTTTCTGCAAATTCAACTCAAAATCATGGCGGGGATTTCTTTATTTACACTGTCCTGTTTTAATGGGTTGACAGTAGGGTAAGTGTGAGGTTTGGTGCACCCTAGAACCGGTTTAAACCCCCAGTGGCCTACTTTGCCACTGACCGTTCCAAGGCGGTACCCCTATTGTCAACCCTTTTGTGTTTGTGATGTCGTTTTGTGACTATTGCCTTTCTGTTTGTCTGTTTGCGTGTTTGTTTTGTGTTTTATGGTTGACTGTCGTCCTTGAATGCTGCTTTACCTGTCCGACATTTCTATCCTTCTTCAAGTATGGATAATGCAGCAGTGTAATGTTCATATAGAAAACTAATGTTCCTTTTGAAAAATCATCAGAAAAGGTGGAGTCACAAGACATGTAAGAAAATTCTTGTTTGTTTACTAAACGGTTCAAGGGTACAGCTGTTTTCATTGATTGACTGTTTTCATTGTTCACAAAGTGTAAGCATAGAGTCGAAATTTCGAAAATGTTCATCAGTGATCCAGTAAAACCTATGAATACGCTTCTTATACATACAACCATAAAATCGAATAGAAATGGGCAGTTACCCCCTACTTATAATGCCCATTACCATCAAAAAAGGAGGGATTACTTTTTATTATAGGAACTTCATTCGACTACACCTCGGAGGTTTACATGTAATTAGTGGTGGTAAACCTCTAGCGACACGCGGCACACGACGAGATTTATTGAAATATGGCCGGTTATACTGAAGGATTTTGTCGAAATCGGCACTTTTTGATCGATGCATTCGGTAAAAATGTCTAGTAAAAATGTTATATCCTCCACAATATTACAACTAAACCAGTCTTTCATAATTGCAATACACTTTAATGATAACAAACACCAGTTTTTCCCCATTTAATTTGCCAATTTCACGTCGATTTGTGAAGAAATTGTGTATCTCAACACCGGTTATTACGTTTCCGGGTTTAAGAGGACAGGTTTATAACGCGGCTCTCAAAACAGTGAAAATCGGTGTAAAAGCCGGGCGGCATTAACAAATTAAAAAAAATGCGGGCGGACGGGGATGATAATCTAGCAATTAATTTATTACGGCATCATGCATTTACCGTTATTTAATAAAAGTACTGGTTCTACTCAAGAAAAATAAATTGGCCTGTCTCTAAACAAATTTTTTTTAGAACGTCATAAATTTTATATAGCCTAACATGTGCTAAAATGACGTAAACATAACACACCATTCAAACAGTTAAACTGTTTATGCCCACATCAAAAATACAAAGCTAAGAAATTAAACGTCTTCCCCAAGGGCACATTGAAACACCCGGTGGTGCAAGTAAGATCTCTAGGAGAAGAACATCATAAGTATCTTACTTTCGTTCTAATCCTTTTTCTGCTATTGTGTACAGATTCCATGCTGTAATAATAATGAGAAATAAAATGTTTAAACCAAGTAAGATCTCTAGATTATAAAAAGAAATATAAAAAGATCGGACAGGGAAAGTAGCATTCAAGGAGGACAGTCAATCACAAAACACAGAAACCAACACGCAAACAGACAAACAAGAAGGCAGAAGCAATAATAAATGGAAACGACATCACAAACACAAAAGGGTTGACAATAGGGGTACCGCCTTGGAACGGTCAGTGGCAAAGTAGGCCACTGTGTGTTTAATCCGGTTCTAGGGTGCACCAAATCTCACACTTACCCTTCTGTCATCCCATTAAAACAGGACAGTGTAAAAGAAATCCCCGCCATGATCTAATCTCTAACCAACAAGGCAGCATCAATAGGCAATATAAGTAAAACACAAATATGCTCGTGTAAATATAATACAAAAGAACAATAGCCTAGAAAGCCACAATGAAGGTACTCAATGACTTTGCAGAAGCCAGAGCAGTAAGAGAATAAACCATTAAGGGAAAGATCATGGACAAACATCAAACGCCACCGTCCCGATGGGCTTTAGGTAGGCGTCATCATAGGAGCCACAGCCTGTCCGGTCATCGTACAATTAAAGAGGAAAGCATAGTGGCGAACTGTAAAAGGGTCCACCACCAAGCATGCAGTACGTTCTACCATGCTGTGTCACAACCGTTTCAAAAATTAAGACGTTTTAAGACAAATGCTATCAATCGCGGTTGCTGAATCGGTTATATACGTTTTGTTTTTTTGTGCTGTATTTAATATCTTTTATATTTTTCAGTGCCATTTCTGCCTTAATTAAGCTGCATGCCTAGATGTCCTGAATGTTCAAGAATGTCCAAGAAAGGAATATAGTATACGCCAGTCTTCCATTGTTTGTGATTGTTTATGACTGCGTTCTGCTTTATGTAGAACTCAGCATTAATAACCTGCAACGGATGGCTTGAAAATCAACTTACAACCAAACTACAAAGGACTGGATGTACCATTAATGAGGCGCCGTTATCTGTGGTTGATGGATACAAGAGTTTGAATAAGTGATGTACCAAGCAATCAATTGTGGCCAACGATCAGTTATTTAGTAATTGATATTAATTAAGTCATGACATTCCACACGAGGTCATTGCAACAAAAATAGAATTTTATTATCGCTGAGAACAAAAACAAAACATACAAGCTACTCCGTCAAGAATCAGTCGGATTACCACTATCTCAAAATAGTACATAATAAACTTTTTTTTTATACATTGATTACAAAGAAAAGTAGTATAGATAGTAGGGGTACCAGCGCAGTTTCCCCACAGCGGGGAACAAGAAAAACTAATGAAATATGCCAGGCGTAACTCTCATTTACACACGAAGATCTAAATGTAAGCCACGCCTAAACCAATAACAACATATTTCATTAGTTTTCTCAAGCACCCCGCGCTGGAAAACTCCGCTGATACCCCCACTATCTATACTACTAATCAATCCGGTTTGCCATTTTAGGAGAGCGCAATTTTATTTTTTGTCTACTTAAGTTTTTCAATAACATTTGCAACTCGTTAAGCAAAGTCAGACGGAACCGGGCAGTAGTCTTCATCATCACTCTGCATAGTTCAAGATATTATTTAATATTTTCAATATCCTTCAATGGAACCCAACTGTTGAAATCCTCACTGAAACCCTTCCATTTAATCAATGATTGCTTCTTTTTATAATCACGTCGTATTACTTTTTCAATCCTGAATATTTCTTGCTTTGCTTTTATCATTTCTAATTCATAAACGCTTCTATCAATGTTTTCGTTGTTTAAATCTTTTATTTTGTATGTCACAGGATTTGTGTTTTGAATTTCATCAACAATAACTATTTCTTCAGTCCAATTCGGGTTATAACCTTTCTCAAACGTTCTTTTATATTTGCTGATTCTAACATTATCCCCTATTTTAAACTTTGGCTTAATTTGATTACTTCTCATTTTTCAATACAAGTTGAAATATACCGTTCCTTTATTTTTCTCATCACTAGCCTCAATCGGCGCCATTTTAATACTCCGATGTTTTGTATTATTATACTTATCAACCATCATATGTAGCACATCTAAATATGTGTTTGTTTTGTTTGCTGTGAAATATTTCCACATCCTCTCTTTTAATGTTCTGTTAAGTCGTTCAATTACTACAGCTTTTCCGAAATTAAAAGTGTGATACATGTTGATATTATTATCATCAAGAAATTGCTTAAACGACTTGTTGTAAAATTCCACACCTTGATCAACCCACAACAATTTACACTGTCTTCCTGTACTGATTATCTGTTTGAACGCTTTGGTAAATTCTAAACCAGTTTTATTTGGAACGGGTACAACCCAAGCAAATTTACTAAATAAATCAATAACAGTAAGCAAGTATTTAGTACCTTTATTATAACTTTGAAAACAATTGCATGTCAACCAAGTCAGCAGACCATATTTTATCAATTTCATTAACAATCACACGGCGTTGAGTGAACTTTCTTCGTATAGGCTTATGCAGTTCATCTGCTAACTTGTCAGTCCATTTCAACGCCTTTTCTCGTTTTTTGGCTCTCCAAGTCCTAGTTAATATTTTGCACTAATTACAGGCTTGACTATCAAATTCTTAGCAATATTTTCTCAAATAGTTTTAGACTTGCTAGATTTCAAACCAGTAAGCATGTTTTTATCACACATTGATTTATTACTAGGATTTTCATCATGACAAATATCATGATCTTTGCAAACAGCATCTAATTCATTTGAAGGTTCTCCACTATCAAGCGGATTACCGGGACCGCAATATTTATAACCAGGAAGTGTTAGCCCTTTTTTGGGTAGCAAAGGGAGCAAAGCTTTATGAATATCAATATTTCCACCTTCTGTGTTTTTAACAAACTTTGTTTTAGTAATACCACAAGACGCACAAGTTGCTCTTAATAGTTTTCTACCATTTTTTGCTAAAACATACTTAGGATCAACATTTTCAGTAACCATTTTTTCTTTTATACAGTAACTCATATATAATATGATTAGATTAAACTTCGTTTACAAAATATGATGTTATTATGTTTTCATTTTCTACTGGTTTGTAAGGCTTTAATAATTTGTAAAGGATATCGTACACACTATTTCCTTCTTGCAACTTTTTGACAAAGTACAAACAGAAATATCCGCATAGGACTCTTGTTTTATCTTGATATTGAATGGTGTTGTATTTTATATTAGGTATGTACGCCAGAACTTCTTTTGGCGGGCTCAAACCAAACGGATCGAAGTGATAATTATCATAGTAACAAGTCCAGTGTGTACCAGGTCCAGTATGATCATCAAGATTAGTAATACCACATTCTTGTTTATTTTGTGTTATTGGTAATTTGTTCTTGTTAAACACTCCCCCGAATTTCTGTATACCTAGCTGCTTAACCCACTTTATTATATCTAAGTAAGAGATAGGCTCGTTTTTGAAATTTAACTTTTTTATGAATGGGATACTTCTGTACGGTCTAATTTGTGAGTCTACTTGCAAACCTTTCACGATCAACTCTTAGTCCTTTTCCTTTTCTGCCTACTTGCAAACCTTTTCCAGTTAAACCACTAATAAGAGATCCAATCAATGAAATTCCTAATGATGCAAGCATTCCAAGAAATCCTCCATCTTGTTGTTGCTGCTTTGTCAGTTTAATAGGACAACAACCTTTTGACTTTATTATCTTGTTTCTCTGTGCAAGTGTTAATTTATGTGATCCAAGAAGTGCTTGCTTTTTACCAATAGGAACAGTTACCATCCCATTTCCGAATAGTTTACCAATTCCAGTACTAGCCAGACCACTAAGTGCTCCTGTTGCTAGTGGTGCTAATACTTTTGGAAAATTTTTAGCAACTGTTGGTAAAATTGTTTTAGTCAACAAACCAGCTAATGCACCTAAAAAGCCTCCGTTCTTAGACTGAGATCTCATTTGCGATTTTGATATATTTATGTCTAATCCCTGCCCGCCAGATTTAGCCTTTTTAATACTGTTAATCTGGGTAGCTGTAAGTAGCAAAAGAAAGTTTCCAGTTAGTTGGTTATTTTTTAACCTGAGCGTTAATTCACTTTTGTTTTCATATGCTTTTGCCAGACTTCGTTTCTGGCCATCTGATAAATTTACTGACTAATTTACGTAATAAATACTGATAAAGGTGATCCTTTGAGAGCAACACACACAATTCAGAGAATAAAGCAGCAGACTCGGTTTTATTGAGTATGTTCATTAGAAGTAATGAAAGAAGCAACACTTCTCACGCCCCCTAGCACCGGTTTAAGCGGTATTCTACTTTAAAGCCAGTAAAAAATAACACTACTGAGTCATATAATAAGTCATATATATTATAAGTTAGATTAAACTATTACCAATTCATTTTCGACAGTATCAATAACTACATCTACTTCATAGAGAACCAGAGCATAAACTTTATAAGGAGCCCCCGGAGGTATATTTAGCTTATATCTCAAACTTAGTTGTTTGAGATCAATACTGACTTCATTTTCTTTGTAACTCAAATCAAAATGTATCATCCCGAAAAGAGTTTTAAAATTACTCACATTGAGTAAAGTTCCAGTGTTTTTATCATTTTGCTTGTAAGAATAATTAATAACATCTCTGAATATTCTTATGATATTAGCATGACTATATTCGGTTTCTGGATAATAAACTCCATTTCCAACTTCCAATCTAGCTGATTGTAAATAGCAATTAGTATTTGCAGCATTTACCTTAAACGAATCCAGAAGATGAGGATTTTTTGTTTGAGAAGAACTCTTGTCTGATCTTTGCAAATACACAAACACATGTTTGGGATTTTTAACACCAGCCGTTATTCTAAATACGGATTCAGTTAGTTGGGAACTTCCGCTTTCTTGTATCATTTCACGAAGGTAAGTCCATCTTGTTGTTGTCATGTGATTTGTCATTACATAGCTTAAACCATCTGAGTTAAATATCATTTTAGGTATCCACAAAACTAATTTATTAATAACTACTCGACCGTCATCACCACCACCTTTGAAAATTAGCACATTATCATCTGTCAATTGCAAGCTGATTTGAATCTGACTAGGAGGAAGCATGTTTATTTCCAAACCTTCAAAGAAGGAATATTTGTTTAATGGAATTATAGAATCAACTTTTTGATTAGTTATGATTACAGCATGACGAATCGCAAATCCTGAATTATAACCAGCTTGATCATCTCGAGATTCTGCAGCAGCCGTATTATCTAAATAAAAGTATTCATTTGTTCCAATTGTCTTTACATAATCGTCAGAAATTTCAAGCAAGCTTTTGACATTAACAAATCTGTGAAGATTATTTCCATCAAAAACTATTTTTCCATTTTGCTTTACTTCCATTTGACCAATCAGTGAAGCTGCATCGTTAATCAGAGCAATTTCATCACCGACTGCGAAATTGGCTCCATCAGCAAGTTTGTTTACTTGAAAACTGATTTCAAAATATGTACCAATCAAAGTAAGAACTTCTATCATTTAGTGTAAACTGATAACCACTTTTCATTTGTCTAGTATTATTTCCTGGCCGTGTTATTGGGGTATCTAACTGAATAGGTACATATTCATATCTAGTATTATATTGATTACTTCGAAACATCTATATATACTAGTAATTAGATTATTTTTTATTAATTAATCGATTAATTCTTGCATGAATTCCCCTTCCGGAGAGTAATCTACTAATTTTTGCATTTACATCTTTTTCAGTTTCAGCTACAACTTCTTTTTTGTTATCAGCTTTTGTAAGTACTTTTAAAATTATATCACCTTTTGGTTTACTAGGTTTAATAACTGAAACTAACTTATCAGCAGCCATATTTCCTACTTCATCCCCATGTTTTTTAGAACCGCTTTCTAAGATTTGTTTTCCAGCAGTTTCTAATGCTTTCTTGCCTGCCGTTTTCACAGACTCACTAAATATCTTTGATCCGACTTTTGAAAAAATGTCAAATATGTCAGCTCCGGTTAATCGGTCAACTTTGGTATATGTTCCCGTATTAGTGTCATAAACTTTTTTTAAACGTGCCATATAACTTATGTTACATTAATTCTTTCAAAACAAAACGAAATGATGTGTGGACACCATTAAGATTAATAATCTTACCAGAGAAATCGGTTATGTAAATATTAATACTGTTAATGATCGTTTTGTTTACTTCACAGAAGCCGACTCTTATCGGTTCGTCTTTGAAAGGATATGATCTCGTAAGATCAGCTGTGCTTATTTCATAAATGACATCCCCGTATGATCCATCAACAATAGAATTACTTATCAAATCACAGTGGATGTACAATAGAATTTGTTATGTTTGGTGCCACAGTTCCAAATTTAGTTTCTCTGATAACTGCATCTTTGTCAAACCCGATTAAGGTGTGAAAGTTTGTTTCTCTTAAATCAAGCATGAAATTATTATGGATGGTAACCAAACATTTGAAACTTGATAAATCAAACTCAATTCTTATCGGGATGGGTGAGTCATCGGTTAAATCATTGTTTACAGCCAATGTTTCTTTAATGTAATTATCGATATCAGCATAACTGTAGTTTCAATTTGTAAAAATAATACTTTTCCAATATGTTCCATTGTGATACCTTATCACTTCGTTATTAAAATCCTCACTAATATTATACCACGAGTAAGTCATGGAATTTATCTTATCGAGTCCAATGCCATACTGTTTGTTCTTGCCTAATATTAATGGTCTGTCAAATACAGTTGTAAAATTATTCGGTGTACTATTAATTATTGACGCTTTTTCTGATGATAATACAATTTTTTGTTCCATTATACATATTAGTAGATAAAATTAAACACCTTTGTAATACAGTTTAAAACTTGATTTTTCAAAATTGAAAACTTGTGTAGTGTCGTATTCTATGTGTGATATAACTCCATACTAGATGGTGATCTGAAATATAATTCAAATGTTTCTTTTGCTATTCGTTTGTTATTTTTTATTACCGGGTAAAGATTTTTTCCACCCGATGGTGCAAAAATATAGAAACTTTCTATATCTGCTCCTGTATAAGTAAAATCTATTTCAAACACATACCGGCCTACTTTAAGAATTTGAAACAAACCCAAGGAATATTTTGTATAATATTATTCACCTTTTATAAGCGGATTGGCTTTAAAAGTAAATGCCTTGAGAAAATCTTCTGAACGCGCGGATCTTTCAAGTGGTTTTTGCGTCGGGTATGATACAAAGAAAGTATTACTATCAGTACACTTGCCATAATCTTGAATAATACTTATTCCGTCTATCGTATATTCAAAAAGTACATTTCGACTTAAATAGTCTACTTTTACTTTCAACCCATCAATTATACCAATAATTGCTGTATGCCGACTATCAGACTTTTGATTATGTTCTTTAAGAAACGCTATTTCACCATCAAAAGCTTTGCTTCTTTTATCCTGAGCAGCTTTCAATTGTTTTGTAGCGTCGTCAATAGCAGTCTCAAGTATATCAGTGTTAACAAGTTGCTCAGTGCAGTCTCAAGTTTATCAGTGTTAACCAGTTTGCTCAAAGCAGTCTCTAGCGAATTACCATCAACCATTTTCTTTTTGATGTCTTCAAATTCTTTGTAGATATCAGCAACTTTGGTGTTTATCTGCTCATTTAATATTTTAATTTGAGTTATTTCGGCAGTAAAAGCAGTTCTCATTTGTTTTGAAGCATCAGCAATAGCATTTTCCAGTTCATTGTTATCAACCATTAGTTTTTTTACTAATCTCAAGATAGCAGGGGAAGGTATTGCCGCAGCGGAAAAAACACGTTCAGAAATTACTGGCTGTTGATTTCCCCAATCCGTGTATTAATATGTTGAACACCAGCTCTTATTTGTTCGCTTAATTTCTTGTAGTTTTCGCTATCTTCTAATCCGTCTTCTTTCTTTTCTAGCTCTTTCAAAGCATCACTCAAAAGTTTTATTTCATCTTTCAATCCATTTTGAATTTCAATAATTTTTTCACGGTTTGCTTGTAACTTTGTTTGTATCAGACTTAGTTTATCTTCAATACCTGTTGTCAGAGTTTTTATCATGTCTGGAATTTTATCAATATTATAATCACGTATGATTTTTGTTACTCTTCTTACAGTAAATTGCTTTGTTGCTGCATCATCTGCTTTTGTCGGATTACCAACGTTGATAATTTTATTATTATCCATGTTAAGCTCACTTCACAAAACATTTTCCTGGTTTCTGCCTTTCTTAAGATAATTAACCAAATGTTTTTGTTTTACATACTCAGACAGCACAATACCAAAATTTGTAATATTAACACTGCCAGTAGTAACTTCCTCGCCAAGATCATTACATTAAATTTCACGAGTGAAGTTTCTTTTGATCAACTTTCTAGGACGGTAAAGATACAGAAAGTCGCTTGTCAGTCGCTTTTCTGTACTGCTCTTTGCTGACATCTTGTTCTTTGGAAAGCATACCAAGCTCACGATTAACCGGAGTCGCAAAGAAGATATAATGAGAACAGTTCAAGCGAATGTCTTTGGGAGTTTTGTAATAAGATAGAGATAAATAAATTACACAACAATTTTTGTGTCTTCCCTGGATGAAATAATTAATAATATCGTTTTGATTGCATTCACAAACATAATCGTCGAAAATGACTAATCTTCTGGTTATCTGAATCCAAATCATTCACAGGGATAACTTCATCATTTGAACACTCCAGTATATCTTCGACTGGGATTTTATTCTTTTTTGCTATCTTTTAAAGTTTTTGTGACAAGACCTGATACTTGGACTGCTCCAAGTTTTTAGCAAACAAATAAATCTTGTCGTAGTAAACCAAATGTTTTAGCAACATGTGAACTAATGTGTTTGTCTTGCCAGACCCTGAATTACCACAAATTAACATTCTAAAACCACAGTCTGGCATAAAGTTCCATAGTTGTTTAAAATTACCGTTTTCTGTTTTCATATCATAGTTTGGGATTTGCATTATAATAATGCTTGGATAATACTCGTCTTAACCTATCTTAATTTATCTTATTTTAATCTAACTTATATTATTACATGTCTTTGTTAAAATGGAAAGAATTAGCAGATAAAATGCGAAAAGCGAGTGAGCTTGTTAAAGAATACGAGAATACAGTTATCCGAAAAAGACTAGAAAAAGGAGCTAGACGTGGTTTATACACAGACGTATTTAAACCTATGACTAGAGAAATAACAGAGCAAACAAGGCGGCTGGCTGAACATTTGATTACTCTTCCAGAAATACGTCAACAATTGGCTCTTCTTCCTGAGGCAATAAGCCCGCAATTACTTGCCCCGCTCTGGCGTGGTCTGCAATTACCCGCGCCTGAGTGTGGACCTATCAGGCCAACCGTGTATTCACCCAAATACCGACAATCTCTAGCTGATTACGGAGAGGAACAAAAGCAGACATCAGACAGAGTGTTTAGGTCAAAACCTGCCGAACGTTTAGTTTAGTCGCAGGGAAAAAAATAATAGAAGAAATAGAAGAAGAAGGAGAAGAAGAAGAACTAGCTGCAAGGCCTAAGGAACCTAAACCGGCGTATGATATTGACTTGGATGCTGGCATGAATAAAGAAGTACTTGATAAGTATGATTTGCCAACACCAACTGAAATACCAGGTATTATGGAAGGAAAAGCTAATGTTGCTGACTATATTAAAACGGCTGATAGGATACGCGGGGGAATGTCCTACAAGATGAGAGGTCTAGAGACAAAAATAAACAACCTTAGCGAAACAAAACTCCGAGATAGGCATGATGATGCGAAAACCAGCACACATAAACGTGAAATGGCAATATTACTACAGAGCTCCGCGCACCGCAGGCGAAAAAAGGCTCCGCTTGTAAGAGAATATAATGAATGAAAAGATGAAGCGGATGCTCTGGATTTTTACATAGAGAGGTTACCTGAGCGAATTCGGGCAGCTAGCGAAACTGTACAAAAGACTGGCAAAGGGATGCAACAAAAAAGAAAGTCGACAAAGATGGCCAATACGGAGTGTTACAAATTGATATACCCAAGCTTGTTGGTCATCACAAGCTTATTGCCAAACTAGGAGAAGCAGTTATGCTAGATTTGAAAGTGGATGATGATTTTATTGACTTGATAGCAAAGCGTTACAATAATAAAAAAACTTATTCAAAGCTGTCTCAGAATGCTTTTAAGGAACTAACAAAATTATCTGGTTTACCAATTCACAAAAGTTCTTCAAAGTTCAAGAAGATTTTAGGAGGTTGTGTTGATGTTGAATATTACAATAGTCCCAAAGATTTGATGGATGATCTAGAGTTAGTATGCGGAAGTATCGAATCAGGAAATAATAGCCCACGGCTGATAAATAAAGGTATTAGCATAATCGATGAATTATTAAAAATAGGTAAAATATCACCCAAAGAACACGAGCAACTATTTTCTAAATATCTTAATTAAATTATTGTCTAACTGTAATTATACATGAAAACCAAAGAAGAATTAATTAATCATTTGACACGACTCGTGGCTGCATACAGACGTAGCTATAAATTGTGCGGTATTATAAACACAACATTACAAATTGTTAGTGGAATAATCGGTTGTACTGCCGTATTGGCATTGGTTCCGGCAATTCCTGTTTTCGTGGTTGCAGTCGGTGCAGTTCCTCCAGTAGTTGCTGTTTTTGAAAGCAAAACAAGAATAGCAGAAAGAAAGACTTTGTTAAAAACACATCATAGGAGTTTCAAACAACTTCTATCATATGTCCAAACAACCACAGGACTAGAAAATGATGAGGAGATAATTAGGATTGTCTTTAATAAAATATTAGAAATTCAAAAGAATGATAACTTTACAGAACCTCTGGAAATGTATATAAAAAGGTTCAAGCTTAATGGAAATTAAGCTAGTAGAGATGCTTCGTAGGAGCATTTGTTCAAGTTAAACGGTCATGGCATTCAGTCCCCGTAATTCTTGTCTGACTTGTTTCCATGTCCTATCGTACTTTTCTCTGGTTGATTTTGTTTTTAATCGGTTTTGTTTCTTTTTCTATTTTTAATATTTTAAATATTTTCTGAAAAAAAATGTATTCAAATTCGATTGATCTTTTTCGACCTTCTGTTTTATCCAAAATCTTTACAATTTTGTAAAACAAATCTTCAAATCTTTGTCTATTTGCAGAAGACAAATCATATTCTACCAAGTATTTATCCAAATGGTACTTTCTGTGGTAAATAGTTTTCTTTCGGCTGTAATTGTAACGTGCAATAAGATTGTAACCGTTGTGAGTGCCGCAATTAAGGCAAACACGCTCGTTATCGAAAACTTCACAAATATCGTCACAATTTATACACAGCTTGACTCTGGTACAATATTTACAAAGCTTCTTTTTATTAGTTGTGTAAAATAAGACGCAATCTATGCACACCCCAAGAGGATCAATGATATCTAAAACTCTTTCACAATATTTGCAATTTATTGTATTATAATATAGCATTATACATTTAAATATAGGCTTAAAGAAATATTATCTTATGTAATTATATAAATGGAACGCATAGAAAAGAAAATCAAAAACTTTAAGAAAGATCAAACGGAACTTGCAAAATCTATTGATTTTGAAGATATGAGTAAATATGACAAAGACTTAATAATTTTTTCAAACTTTCAAGATTTGACAGAAAGAATCAAAACAATGGTAAAACAAACATATAAACAAACTGCTTTTTGTAAAAAAACTAATGTCAGATGCAACCAGTTGCCAACCAATATTATACGAAGTTTCTTTTATTACCCACTTTGATATTTTACTTAAGCAAGGAATTGAAAGTATTATGTATGGTTGATTAAAATAATATAATCTTTAATATTTGAGTATTTACAGTTATGCGGAAGAAGAAAGGAAACATTTTAAAGAGGAACAGAAGGTTTATGAGAAAGTAGCTGCTTACGAGCAGGCTCTTTTAATCAAGACAAATGAACTTATCAAAGAGTTTGAGACAGTTCACATGCAACGATTGTCAGATGATATTGCAGCTTTTAAAAAAGATTGGGCAATAAAAACTGAGATTGAGTGCAATGAAAAGCTGTAAAGCTTCTCACAGATCTAGCAAAAAAAGAAATTAAGATTTTTAATGAAACACAATTAAAAGTAATGTCTGAAAATGTTGAGTTGTTCAGAGATAATCTAATCAGCAATCTAGAAAAACCTCATGTGATTAATACTGATATCGGATGTTACGAGGACTTTGAAACGTTTGTCGAAAGTTTAAAAGAAATGATTGGTGCAGACGTTTTTGATAAAGACGAGTTTATAAACTATTGCAAATACAGGACAAAAATAAAATCACTGGCAGCTGGAGGTGATCTTGAAACTGTTGATTTTGATAGATACTGCAAATATCATGTAAAAATAAGTCAGATGATAGCTAATAGAGTTCTTGAGGAAAAATGCTTTCGGAGATATTTGGACATTCTCCTGGATAATGAAATAGATGCTCTCTTGGATGAGGTTACTAACGAGGACACCGGTGAACATATTTATGAGGTTACTGATGAGGATACCGGTGAGGACGTCGATGAGGACACCGACGAGGATCTCGATGAGGACGCCGATGAGGGTGAAAATATTAAATAAAAGAATGTTATTTATTTATTTAATTAATTAATTAATTAATAGGGGCTTAAAGAAATAAGCTCATGTAATATTATATAATGAGTATCCGAGAAATTGAAACGTCACCAAAACAGTATAGCAAGGTTTTTAAAGTAAATGTTGTCAGCTACAACTACAAAAAACACAATCAAGAGTTGTGAACTTTCTTAAAAAAGAACTAAGAAAAACAGGTGGATTTAAATTAAGCGTTGATATAAAACTTACTTTTAAAAAACAAGTATCGGAAGATAGAGGAGGTTTTGATTGTGTATACAAATCAGCTTACTTTGCCTCAAAGGCTGTAATAATATTAAACAGAAATCAAATATCAGAAGCATTAGACAAATCACAGGAAGAAATTATAAATAGAATTGGAAATTGGATTCAGTTGGGAAGTGGTTGGTAATTGAATCACTAGACGCACACTATATAAATCGAAAAAAGTATAAGCCTTTACGGGGTAGCTCTTATTTGGATTGACCAAAAGAACTTGCTTATTCTAAAAAAAGGATTAATAAATATAAAAAATGAAAACGATAATGAGTGCTTTAGATGGTGCCATTTGGCTTATGAATTTCCTGTTGAAAAAGATCTTCAAAGAATAACAAAATACAAAAATCATATTGGTGATCTTGATTACAAAGGAATTACATTTCCTGTTACTATCAAACAAATCCCAAAAATAGAAAAACAAAACAATATTTGTTTTAGCATATTCGGGTATGAAGATAATCAAGTATACCCTTTGCACATATCAAAATATAAAGCAGAAAAAACATGTGATATGCTTTTAATCACCGAAGAAGAAAAAAATCATTACGTGTGGATAAAAGATTTTAACAGTTTGATGTATAATCAAACAGCACACAAGGAAAGAAAATGGTTTTGTTAAACATGCTTGCAGTGCTTTAAATTAGAAAGAGTTCTGGAAAAACATAAACCTGTTTGTCTTTCACTTAATGGTAAGCAAGCAGTAGAAATGCCAAACAAAGATGAAAAGGTTAAGTTTAAAAACTACGACAGACAGCTACTGGTTCCGTTTGTTATATATGCTGATTTTGAAGCAGTAACCGAAAGTATTTCTTCAGTATAAAACAATCCTAATAAATCACATACAGAAGAATATCAAAAACATACTGATTGTAGTTATGGGTATAAAAAAAGAGTATGATAATGGAGCTTTTGAAAACGGCCGAGCACGACACATACGAAATATTGCAGTCTCGGTTTGATTGAGACTGTTCATGAGTGGTAGTGAAATATGCTAGCTACCGCTCACGCCCTCTAGCCCCGGGTTGAGCAGAACTCAATATTCATAAAATCAACAGCACAAAAGGTTGTTTGTTGTTATAATGATCAATATTCAAAACCAGTTGTGACATGCAGAGGACCAAATGCTGTTTACAAGTTTTTGTAAAAAATGATAGAAGAAGAAAAGTGGTGCAAGAAAACTATGAATGCAAACTTTAAAAAAGATCTAGTAATGTCACAGGAAGAATAAGCTGGATACCAAAAATCTAAATCATGTCATATTTGTGGTAATGGTTTTGCAATAACTCTTAAAAAAGATGACCCAAGTCGTACAGTAGCATATGAAAACTCCATTAGAAAAGTTAGAGATCATTGCCATATAACTGGAAAGTATAGAGGAAGCGCTCATGACATAAGTAATAATAATTTCAGGTTGACTAGAAAAATACCTGTTGTGTTTCATAACTTGAGAGGATATGACTCTCACTTTATAATGCAACACATCGGAAAGTTTAAACGAAACATAAATGTTATACCAAATAACATGGAAAAGTACATGACTTTTATGTTAGGACAAAAAAAGGTATGATAATGGACCTTTTGTTTATTGACAGTTTTCAGTTTATGTCTCAATCATTAGACAATTTAGTAAAAAACATCCCTTCGTTTCAATACACCTCTCAGGAATACTCTGGCGACAAGCTAGAATTAATAAAACGAAAAGGCGTTTATCCTTATGATTACATGAGCAGTTTTGAACGCTTCAAGGATACCAAGTTACCTGACAAAGATAGCCTTATTTTTACTGGTCCTTTGGGACCAACGAGCCCAATATAAGTGGCTTTGAAGTAGAATACCGCTTAAGCCGGTGCTAGGGGACGTGAAAAGTGTTGCTTCCTCCATTACTTCTCATGAACAGACTCAATAAAAGCGAGACTTCTGCTTTATTCTCTTAATTCTGTTAGTTGCTCTCAAAGGATCACCTTTATCAGTACTTATTTATTCTCAACTAAATGATGAGTATATTTCAGATGCAGATTATGATCATGCTAAAACAATATGGAAAACATTTAAGATTAAAAATATGAGAGAATATCATGATCTGTATCTTAAGACTGATGTGCTGCTACTCACAGATGTTTTTGAAAACTTTAGAAAAATGTGCATTGAGTATTACAAATAAGATCCTTGTCATTACTTCAGTAGTCCTGGTTTAGCCTGGGATGCATGACTCAAGATGACTGGTATCCAACTTGATTTAATAACTGATATTGATCAATATTTGTTTGTGGAAAAAGGATTGAGAGGCGGTACGAGTTATATTGCAAACAGATATTCACAGGCTAACAATAAATATATGAAAAACTATGACAAGAAAAAAGAAAGCAAGTACATAATATATCTCGATGCTAATAACTTGTATGGGTGGGCTATGTGTCAACCGTTACCTACTGGCAACTTCAAGTGGGTTGATAAGTTTGAAAAAGGAAAATCAAATTACATTGTTGAGTGCGATATTACGTATCCTGAGAAACTGCATGACTCGCATAATGATTATCCTCTCGCCCCGGAAAGTTTAAATATCAAAGATGAGTGGTCGTCAGACTATTGTAAAAATTTAAAACAAAAGTTTAATTTAAGACATTGTAATGTTAATAAGCTTGTTACGACGTTGAAAAGTAAAGAAAAGTATGTCGTGCATTTTCGAAACTTAGAATTGTATAAAAAGCTTGGATTGAAGGTAACAAAAATACATCGAATACTGCAGTTCGACGAATCAAAGTGGTTGAAAAAATACATAGACTTTAATACTGCCAAGAGAACAGCTGGTAAAAATGCTTTTGAAAAGGATTTCTTCAAACTGAAGAACAATTCAGTTTTTGGTAAAACTATGGAAAATTTGAGAAAAAAAATAATGTTAAAATGAACCACGACGAGGAGGTTCTCTTAAAATATGCAGCAAGACCTTCATTTATTTCTTGTACAATGTTTAATGAAAATGTATTTGCCATAAACAGAATAAAAGAGCGATTAGTTTTAAATCGTCCTTGTTATGTTGGCATGTGTATTTTAGACTTGTCAAAATATTTGATGTATGATTACCATTACAACTATATCAAAAACAAATATGATAGAAAAGTTATTATTTACTGATACCGATTCCTTGTGTTATGAAATAAAAACAAAAGATGTGCATGCGGACTTTTACAAGGATAAAGAACTGTTTGATAATTGTGATTATGATCCGAAAAGTCAGTTTCATGTTAATGAGGGCTGGCGTGGCGCAGTCGGTAGCGCGGCGGATTTGTAACCGGAGGCCCCGGGTTCAATCCTCCGTGGTGCCACTGAGTTCTGTCGGTGTGTTCTTGGGCAAGACACTTTACCTTAGCCTCGTCCGTCGGATGGGGACGTAAACCGGGCGGTCCCGTGTATCGGTCTATCCTCCGAGCACGTTAAAGAACCATAGGAATCTATTCGATAATAAGAGTAGGGCAGGTTCCCGGATTCCTATGTATCCTACCCTCTCTCTGGGGCGGCTCTAAATAACATATACTGTGTTGATGAGCCGTTAAACAACATTCAATTCAATTCAATTCATTTTAATGATAATAAAAAGGTTATTGTCAAGATGAAAGATGAAACGTGCGGTATGCCTATTGTTGAATTTGTCGGACTACGAAGTAAATTACATTCGTATGTGTTAGAGGCTAGTGCAAAGAAATGTAAGGGTGTTAAAAAGTGTGTTGTTAAAAAACAGATAGCACATGACGATTACAAAAATATTTTGTTTACGGCAACAGAAGCTCATCATGAGATGAAAGATCACAAAAGCATAACATAAGCAGCTATGCAATAAATAAAAGAAGTTTATCAGCTTATGATGATAAACGGTACATACTAGATAACGGACAAGATACGTTAGCATACAGTTAATTGTAATAGTTGGGTAGCATTCAAGGGTTTAAAAATAATTATATATAGTATTATATAATGGAACAAGAAAGATTAGAAAAGGTTTGCAGAAAACTTAACCATTTAAAAGATAAATATAGAAGAGAATTGATGAGAGGTAAGCAACTCCAAGCAGAATATGAGGTGGTCCGTGATGATTTTATTGACACCAAAAAAAGGCGATTGCTGGTTGAAATGGATAATTATGAACGTAAGCTGGCCGGAAACAGAGAAGAGCTTCTTGAACTGAAATACAAAATAGCAAAGTGTAGAAAAATAAAATACTCCATGGTATAAAATGATATGCAGAGCGATGATTAAGACTACTGCCCGGTTCCGACTGACTTTGCTTAACGAGTTTTCCAGCGAGGGGTGCTTGAGAAAACTAATGAAATATGTTGGTGTTGTTGTAGGCGTGGCTTACATTTAGATCTTGGTGTGTAAATGCAAAGTCATTGAGTACCTTCATTGTGGCTTTCTAGGCTATTGTTTTTTTGTATTATATTTACACGAGCATATTTGTGTTTTACTTATATTGCCTATTGATGCTGCCTTGTTGGTTAGAGATTAGATCATGGCGGGGATTTCTTTATTTACACTGTCCTGTTTTAATGGGATGACAGTAGGGTAAGTGTGAGGTTTGGTGCACCCTAGAACCGGTTTAAACCCCCAGTGGCCTACTTTGCCACTGAGCGTTCCAAGGCGGTAGCCCTATTGTCAACCCTTTTTGTGTTTGTGATGTCGTTTGCATTTATTATTGCTTTTGCCTTCTTGTTTGTCTGTTTGCGTGTTTGTTCCTGTGTTTTGTGGTTTACTGTCCTCCTTGAATGCTACTTTCCCTGTCCGATCTTTTTATATTTCTTTACGCCTGAGTCCCCCCTGGCATATTTCATTAGTTTTTCACGTTCCCCGCGATGGGGAAACTGCGCTGGTACCCACAATCTATACTACTAAGAAAGCTACATAGCTTGCACAAATCACTCTGGATGGCACAGATGATGGTAAACTCTCGCGTTAGAGACAGGGAAGCGACCGCGAGCAGCATTCGTCTAGTGACATTGGTGAGAAGTGAGTGAGTTCGAGTACGTTACTCAGACATGATTTGATGTTTTGTAGCGCATCCGTGGTTAAGAGGGTAAAGACGCTGCGTTGGAAACCGTCTCAATGCTGTGGGTTCGAATCCCACTGGGAGCTCCACTTGTAAGTGTTGATTATTACGGACGACGGAAGTATACAGTACATGTCTTACATGTTCTACCCAGGAATAAGTGAGTGGTCGGCTTCCAACTCTAAAACAAGTTGACCGTCATACATAACCTAAAATGTGCTGGAAAATGACATTACACACCAAACAAACAAAACAGACAAATCTTCCCCATATCTACCCCTAAATTTCCCAAATCCACACCAAATCTACCTTACCGGTATATGGTTTTACAATGATGTTATTGTACCAAATATCAAAAATAAAATAATCATTTGAGAAAAATGAAGATGTATTGATTAATTTATTACTGAATTAACGATTTTTGCGTTATTGTTTACACAGCGTGACAACAAAATAAATGATTAACAAATAATTAACAACTACATCTTCATTTTGCTCAATGATTCTTTTTGTTGTGATATTTTTTACAACAACATCGATGTAACACCATATAAGGTAGATTTGATGTGGATTTGGGATATTTAGTGGTAGATTTGGTGTGGATTTGGGGAAATAGGTAGATTTGGGTGTTTCGTGTAACCGGTAGCAGGGCCGACTTCCATGATTATTTTGTATTCTATACCTCTAATAACCATAATGTGCTGATGATTGTTTTTATTTGCATTCCAGTGTTTTTTAAGGAGTTGAGCTCGCTATGAGGCAGTGCCTTATTCATTTTACTCTATATTAAAAACTCTATACATTACAAGAGTAGACATGACCTGGAACCGTTAGGTATTGACACATAAACATATTCTTTTCGGATTGTTTTACAAACCGCCAAATGCAGATAATATTCATAATTTCATTTTTGAAAATCAATTCACCTTGCAGTGGACACACATATTAATGACATAATTATTACTGGCGACTTCAACTTTAATACTAATAATGCTAACTCACGTCGTCAATTAAGGTCTATCTTTGAACAATTCTCACTATGCCTATATATAAACAAACCAACTCATTACACGGAAAATTCAACTTCAACAATTCACATTATTTTGGTTAATAACAAAAAAATGTATTAATAAGCGGTGTAGGGGATCCATTTTTACAACAGGATGTTCGCTATCACTGTCCCATTTTTTGTATTCTCAACTTCAAAAAGAATGTTATCAAATCATTTTCGAGGCATATTTGGAGTTATGATAAGGGTGATTATGACACCTTAAGACAACTGGCCATAAATATAGACTGGAATATGTTTTATGATAACGATATAAATGAACATACACACAAAATAACAGAACGTATAATACATATAGCGAAACAATGCATTCCATAAAAACTCGTGCGCATTAAGCCTAACGATCTTACGTGGATAACCTCATCTATTAAATGCCTGAGCATATCGAAAAGCTAAACAAAAAAATACGCTAGCTATGTGGGTCAAATTTCGTGAACTTAGAAATGAGGCAATTGACCTAATTAGGAAAAACAAAGATGACCACTTCAGAAAAATGTCAGAGAAATTAAAAATTGAAAATTGATCTACTAAAAACTGGTGGTCAACCTTAAAATATTTTATGTTTTCAAATCGAAAAGAATCCGTTCCCCCCTGCAATCAGATAGTTCTGTTATAACCTCTTAAATGATTTATTTCGAGAACAAACTTTAATAAATGACGCTAATACAGGACCTCCCATCTTACCCACTATCAACGATTCGACCCTCAGTTCCATTTTGCTAAGTCCGATTGAGGTAAAAGAAATTCTTGAAACCCTACCACTAGGAAAAGCTGTAGGTCCCGATAACTTAACAACCGTGTTCTTTGAGAACTAGCCATCGAACTATCTGAACCTTTGTGTTCTTTATTTAATCATTCCCTAAGAGATTGTGCATTGTGCCATTAACTTGGAAGGAAGCCCACGTTTGTTCAATTTTCAAATCTGGAGACCAATCAATCGTGTCCAACTACAGACCTAAAGCACTTCTTAGCTGAGTTGAAAAGGTTTTAGAAAAAAACATTTTTAAACACGTATTTAACTTCTTCCAAACCAATAACATCTTAAGTGCATTGCAGTCTGGATTTGTTCCAGGTGACTCAACAATTAATCAGCTTGCATACTTATACAATTTCTTCTGTAAAGCTCTAGATTCTGGAAAGGAAATAAAGGCGATTTTCTGTGATATCAACAGAGCCTTTGATCGTTTTGGCACGAGGGAATTATTGCAAAACTGAAGGCTGCTGGTATCACAGAAAATCTCTGAAAATGGTTTCAAAGTTATCTTAGTGACAGAAAACAACGCGTTGTCTTACCTGGTACCCAATCGGAATGGAATGACATTAAAGCCGGTGTTCTCCAAGGATCCATCTTAGAGCCACTTTTATTCGTTCTTTATATTAATGATATTGTTATAGACATCAATTCAATCATCCGTCATTTCGCAGATGACACGGGCCTATTTATTGTTGCAGATAGTCCTATCGTTGCTACAAATACACTTAATTATGATCTACTAAAAATATCACAATGGGCAGATCAATGGCTTGTTACATTTAATCCAGCCAAAACCAAATCTCTCCTTATTTCACGCAAAGTTAATTTCATAAACCACCCGCCTGTATTCATGTACGATCAAAGTCCAAGACCAAAAGCATCTCGGTGTCTATCTGTCAAATGATCTATCCTGGCACAAGCTCATTGAATATATCAAATCCAAAGGATGGCAAAGGATTAATATTATGCTCAAACTTAAATTTAAACTTGATAGAGTTTCACTAGCAACCATCTATACGTCATATATTAGACCTATATCAGAATACGGTGATATTATATTCGATAACTGCACACAATACGAAAAATATGAGTTAGATAAAATACAAAATGAGGCTGCACGAATAGTAACTGGAGCAACGAAACATGTTTCCATTGACAACCTTTACAGAAAAAACATTGAATGTTTGTCTTAAATCTTGTCATACCCTTAATGGTTTGTTCTATTGGTGCTGTGGCTTATGCCAAGTCATTTAGTGCTAGCATTGTGGCTTTCTATGCTTTTGTTTTTATGTTCATATGTACATGCTCATCTATATGTTATACTTATATATAAGTGGAGTGCGTGGTCCAGTGTAGAGCGCCGAACTCATGATCGTGAGGTCGTGGGTTCGATCCTCCGTCGCGGCACCGTTATTTATCCTTGAGCAAGATAATTAATCCACATTGCTTAGTACTGGTTCTGCCCAGGAAGCTATCGAGAGTGATTAATATAAGTTGCAAGAACTTGTTTCGCAATCGATGTAAAATAAATATGTTTAAAACAAAACTTATCTTGACTTTTTAATGCTGCCTTGACAATAGGGTAACAGTGAACAACCTGGTTTAAACTCCCATCGGTCTTTATGCCACTTTTCATAATACTGCATTGAAAATAGAGTAATAGTGAACACTCTAGAACCTGGTTTAAACACCTAGCGGTCGTTTTGCCATTGACCTTTCACAGGCGGTAGCCCTATTGTCAACCTGGCCGTGCCAAGGCGGTAGCCCTATTGTCAACGTGACCGTTCCAATGCGGTAGCCCTATTGTCAACCTGGCCGTGCCAAGGCGGTAGCCTATTGTCAACGTGACCGTTCCAAGGCGGTAGCCCTATTGTCAACCTGACCATTCCAAGGCGGTAGCCCTATTGTCAACCTGACCGGTCCATGGCGGTAGCCCTGTTGTCAAACCGTTTTTGTAATGCCGCATACCTTGGTTTTTATTAACATTGCAATTGTGTTAATGCGTGTTTTTGGTTGACTGTGTTTTGTAAAAGCTACATTTCCTGTTTCATTTTTTACTTCCCCTTCGCAAAATGGCGGGTTATGTGTTGTCCCTCAAAGTGTTTGTTTCAGAAACCGTGTCGATAGTCGCAATAGGTATTGTATTTAGCTATGTCGAATACAGTGAAACCGTGTCGATAGTCGCAAGGGGTATTGTATTTAGCTATGTCGTATACAGTGAAACCGTGTCGATAGACCAGTCTCCCGGAATAGCTCCAACTGGGAGTGATCATGCTCACTCAAACGCTTGATAATTTCATCGTAATTAACGCAGGCCTTTGCGCAAAATTAAAGTTATTCGATTTATTCCGTGAAATTGTACTTACTGGAAAATTTAGTTACTCGAAAACAAAAAAAAATAAAGCAGCTTGAATATTACAATATTAAGGACATAAATACATGTGCACCAAATTGAATTTTCATTATGAAAGCAACTTTTCTGATAAGCATTTAAGCAAGTGTTGAAAGCACGGTTGATATTCAAGCATAATTACAAGTGCACCGAATTCAATCAATTCAAATGTTTTTTATCAATTCGTACGGACAGCAAATTTGTATATAATTTATGTTTAGATTACAATTCAGTCTCTGGGTATACAGGAGCTGAATAAAGAACGACCACATCTAAAAACTTTTAATGGGTATTTCCCTCAATCATTTCTCCACGACCACATGAGTTGATGCATCAGACATTGGCAAAATAAATAAATGTCAGAAAATTATCCAGTATGTAAAGGTTGGAGGAGGATTTAACTATAATGTGTGTCTCGAAAAACAAACTGACTGTTAAACATTCCTAAATTAGCATCAGGAATATCGATCTTAATCGGTTAAATAATATGAAGTGTAACATGTGCATGTTACTCAGTTGCAGACTTAGAACTCTGAATGATTTCTGATAAAGCATGTATCTTTCCTACCGTTTCGCGTGCCATGGTTATTTTCATTTCAGTCAGCAAACAACTGATATACATTTGTTTGTGTACAATATGCACATTTTCCTAAATGTATTAACTTTTGTCTCCTGGATAATCAAGTTTATTTCTATTATAAACATGACTTTAATTGCATTTTTACCTTTGACCTACGATCGATTTTAGACTTTGTATACAATCATCATCATCAAGCGCCTAAGTAATAGATGAACAGTAAGTCAATCAATCGGTACATGACTGTTTACAGGCTACAAGCTCAATTTATGTCGGTGCTTCACTGTTTTATCAGCCACAATATAAATACCAAGTACTTGCATAACGATCTACAACTATCTAAAGGCTAAACCATCTAACACTCCGACAACAATACACGAAGAACATGTATCCTTTTCAAGTGAACTAGCCCGCATTATAAAGGTTAGCCACACAACTGTGTAAACTCCCTTTAACTAATATATAAAGATGGCATCGTGATGCTGACAATTGGAATCACATTTATCTCATTTATCACCTTATTGTATGACAACCTAAGATGAAGTTGTTGACTTGGAGGAAATGTGTTATTAAAATACAATTTGCAACCTGCCCAGGATCTATTGTGCATATACCTTTTGGACGCCATGTTGTTTATATAACTTTGGCTATGACTATAGACTATAAACCCTAAAGCTACACACACACACACACGCACACATTGCAGTGATAAACCCTGCAGAGAAGTTGTTATTTGGAATAGACACAGCACAGAAGTGTTTTTATAATTTAGTGACCATGCACATAACTGGTTTAAAGTGCTGTGTATTGACTAGGGACAAACCGAAAAGCAACAGATAACTAAATATCAATGAACCCCTGGCAAAAATACCTGGTGCAGGATAAATAAAACATCAACCTGGTACAGGATAATTGAAACCTCATCGATCTAATGGATTTGCCCAACAATAAACCAATGATCAAATGGAATAGCCTTAAAATGAGGCATTTTTTCCATGACTTGAATATGTACACCACTGATAAAGCACTGATAAAGCACTGTCGATGCATTAAATATGAATGTATTGAACAATTGTAGGGTTATATTTCCAAACTCTACACGACATAGTTTCGAAATTCACAAAGCTGCTATGAGGTGTAGGTTTATCTTGTATAACAAGTAAAAAGTGGGACTTTACCTACAATACCAACACTGGAGGACTCTATGACCTGTTCCACACATTGCATCAGATATCGACATCGAAACGTTTGACTGGTGTTAAGTCAACTTGATGGTTACACGAACTGAAATATAAGGCAAAATGTCCTAAAGAATGAAACAAAATAAGCCTTAAAAGATGTGATAGAGATCCAATTAAAATTAGGCAGCATCAGCAACAGCATCAGTATAAAAACAACAGCCACTGTAATGAAAACATTATTGTACGCAAAATGAATAAATGTCAAGTTGATCGCTAGACGAAAAGCATGGAATGTTTTATAAACAGTTAATTTAAAAGAAAGGCAAGTACAATTGAGGCATGAATAAGTTTAAACTGTTAAACAGTATTAATTAAAATTAAAATAATGCCATATCCGACACAATACTTCCGCACTATCTTAGACGCACGTTCGGACGGTATGACGTCACCTACCGCTCTGGGTTATGAATATTCATTGCCTCCATTGACAGACCAACAACTTGTATTAGTAGCAACAGCCAACAGCAGCAAGGTAAAATTAGTTAAAATCAACCACTGGTGAGATGTACTTATCAGCAGTAAGAAAACATATTGCCTAAACACTCCAATTACATGGGTAGCATCATAAAACACAATTACCCAAACAGCCTTGGAGTTAAATAATAGCAGCTGATTATAACAGGCCAATATTACGGCTAGATACAACATTTCTCCATCAAGTAGATGGTATCGAAGAAATTATTCTTATATAACTGGTTTTCATAAAAGTTCTTAAATAATATATGCAGTAAATATGGTGATAATGAGATTATATTTAGCTCTTCTGAAAAAAAACAACATTATTGTAAAAGGGACACAAGGTTATCTATCCAAAGCATACATATTTTCTAAAAATTCAACATCTCTGTTTGCCTTGAAAACAAAATGGTGTTTTTTCTGCAGGACACGAGGTAAACATTTTTGTTTTATTAACCTGCAAAACCTTATCCTACTTGCTTAATATTTAAGACAGAAGTATATTATAATATCATTCAACGAGTCAAATAATCATATTTTTATAATGTGACTCACTGTTATTTACAATTGCCTCATGACGGACTCAATAATTAATAAATATTATTATTAGTGTTTTTATTGTTTTTTGCAAATTGATTCACTGAATTGAAAATGAAGTCTAAGCACTGTAGCATACATTACAAACAGGATAATGATTACTTGGAGACGATTTTAAACTTCCTAGTTTTTAAACTTTCTAATGTGAACTGTTTGCAGTAACAATGTGTAACAAAAAGGAAAGGTGTGAACAATCTACAGCCATACATCACCTACCCACATCTCCAATGAAAATGCAATTTGCATTTGCAGACTCCTGGTGTAAAATATGATATTTGGAGATTTTTGCATTATACAACAACAGCAGGAAGTGGTGTAAAACATCATACCATAGAAAATATATCTAGCCAATTATTTACGTTTTTTTTTTTTTTTTTTATAATATTATTAGTATTATTTATGCCCAACTGACTAACCCACTGACTTTAAACCCATAATAAAGTGTATAAAAACGAGTCATGTTTCCGTAGGCAGTGCAACATCTGTTTCTCTAGCTGCCTAACATCTTTTTACGGCCTCTTCTGCAATCAAACGAGCCACACGATCTGTGACATCACTGACTTGCTGAACGATATGTCTTTACATCGGGAGAAAGTACATGCAACCGCTGACTTTTCCCGGCAGAGCTGGCTCGCACCATCGAATGTGTTCGCTTTCCACGACGCATTATCCAGTGTGATTATGAAAACAACATCAACGTACATAGTATAAACTGAGAAAATAAAATCCTACTCGAAATATCAATACCAACTTACTGGAATATTTTATGTTTTTTATATATTTATAATTATTACGATTATTATTATATATATATTTATTCATTATTGTTGTTACCCCACTACCATTATAATTTTGTTTATTCATATGCCCATTGGTCACGACAACAGCCCCAAACAACCCCAGTCAAAATGCACCCCGACGCATTAAACTTGCAATATACATTATGCCCTAAAGATTTTTAGTTAGAATATACCTAAACGCATTATTCTTGAAACACACGCAAATACCACTCATTGTTCTATCAACGACTGACCCAGTTACCGCGAACATAAGTGCAGTATAAAGCTGCTACAGTGAATTCTAAAGTAAAGGGACATTCCATTTTGGAATGGAGGTGTAGCAGGTGGAGTAGTTTGGCCCAAAACCTCGCTAAACGAACGCTTTAAAAAACAAACAAAGCAAAAAACGAAGTTACCAACGTTTAGACTCCATTTAAATTCGACAACGACGACGCCATACATAAACCACGCAATATGAGAGTAATATAAATCAACGCTTGCCTAGTCCCTGGCATGACGTCACTCATAATAAACCACGCAGGATGAGAACACATCGGTTATTTAGTGCAAAACTTAATCGCGTGGGAAACCCCACATTTCGGGAATATTAATTAAACAATTTACGAGAACGTTGTTATTTATTTATAGTTATATCAATTAGCAAAGGAATCTCACAGAATAGAAACAAAAAAGAGACGAAATAAAGCTTACGTTAATTGAAAGAAAAATTGTTCTGACGAGAATCAAAAATAGCCGAGCAAGTAAGGTGAAACAGGAGACTTTATTTACATCCAGCAACAACGTATACACTGTATGACTAAAATGAAACGAATACAACCTAATCGAAAATACAATCATGAGCAACAGGAATATCACAAAAAGAACTGATAGATCCTGCGAGTATGATTTAAATTTAAATTGTTAACAGTAAGCTATAGCACATTACCTCGTTGTAAAACCAAGATGCCGGTGTACATGTACGAAAAACTGCACCGTGAAATTTACTCCATAAGTTCAAAACGCTAATTTTGTGTCCTCCAATAACCGTTGACTATAACAGATATTATAGTCAGTATTATGTTTTTAAATGCCCTATTTTAAGACACTTAACTATCCCCAAAACATTTACCAAGCCCAATTTTGCTACGCATTATATCCCCGAAGAAAACTCTTTTCCCGGGAAATACTTCCCCTTAAGTAGCATTCAGTACCATTTAGTTTCTTTCTTCTCGCTCTCTATATATACTACCGGAATAACCCCAGATTTCTGGGGCTATTCTGGTAGTGTATATACTACCGGAATAGTCCAAGAAATATAATACCGCAATAGTCCGAGAAATAATATGGTTTGAAATCTGGGGCTATTCCGGTAATATTTATATACTACCGGTATAGCCCCAGACTTATTTATTTTTTAAATGCCTTATTTTAAGACACTTAACTACCCCAAAAACAGTTACCAAGCCCCATTTTGCTGCATATTATATCCCCCAAAGAAACCCCTCTTCCCGGGGCATACTTCCCTTTTAGTAGCATTAAATATCGTTTAGTGCCTTGTCTCTCTCCTTATATATATACTACCGGAATATCCTCAGATTTCGTCTGTATATATACTACCGGAATAGCCCCAGATTTCGTCTCTATATATACTACCGGAATAGCCCCAGATTTCGTCTGGTATTTAAAGCTACTTAAGGGGAAGTATTGTAATGCCCCGATGTTCCATTGTACTTTCACTTTAGCGTTACGCATATTAATTAATTGTATATTCATTGTGTTCATTGTACGCATATTCATCATATTAACTTAACTTAGGGATTAATTCACGATTATCATATCAGGTTACCATGTTTTATCGCTGTTATCACTTAAATTCAAAGCAGCAAGCTTGTTTACATTTACAAATGAATCTCTCCGGTAACCATATTGGATCCGGAATTACGTGGATGATGGGATTGTTTATTATATAGCAATTATTTCTGCGGCGAATTCAAATCTGTGCATTCAATCTTTTGATTCGCAAAACCGAATTATTTCAAAGAGAACATTTGTTTTAATATATAAGAGTCAGGTTATTTAATCATTATTCTGTGTACGAAACTTTAATTATGATACTTTAATTCATAAAAGTGTTTTAATTTATGTTTGAAATAGGCGAATATCAAATCGCACTTATTTGTATTTGTATGCTCGTTTAGCGCACAGGAAAAGCGCACATTTGACGTTGTGCGTTTTAGCGTTGTTAGTGCTAAGGGCACATTTTTGCACTTGTGCACCGCACAGTTTTATTTGTGCAGTATACTATCGCTAGATCGCATGCAGATCTAGGACTCTGAATTTTCTTCTTAAGGTAACACATTGTGTGTTTAGGTTGAACTTAGACTTAATTTTTGCATTTAAAATTCGATTATAGTAACTTTAATAAATCCATTCAATAGTAAATTTAGAATTTAAAACGATTTAATTCAATTAGATTACATTTTAAGGAGGTTTTGCATTGACATAAATATTTAATATAGAGACTATAATATTTATCAGCATATTGTTAGGGATTAATTCCTTAGAGTATTTCTAGTCAAATAGAGTATTAATATTTATTAAGGAAAGTTGTTACTTGTTATATATTACTGATAATTCTACTTGATATGTTTTTCTACTAAGATATAAATAAAGACAGGGAAACTTACTTCTGATTTGATACTTTGTTGTTTACCCCTTAGTTTTTAAGAGTTAGATAATCAATAGGATGTCCAAATAAGTTAATTTTCCTCGGAGTCCATTTGATTTAAACATTAAACGCTACCAGTACTCGCTATATCTTTCCTGGGTAGAACCAGTACTCGCTATATCTTTCCTGGGTAGAAACCAGTACTCGTTATATCTTTCCTCTTCTGGGCAGAAGCAGTACTCGTTATATCTTTCCTGGGTAGGACCAGTACTCGCTATATCTTTCCTGGGTAGAAACCAGTACTCGTTATATCTTTCCTCTTCTGGGCAGAAGCAGTACTCGTTATATCTTTCCTGGGTAGAACCAGTACTCGCTATATCTTTCCTGGGTAGAAACCAGTACTCGTTATATCTTTCCTCTTCTGGGCAGAAGCAGTACTCGTTATATCTTTCCTGGGTAGAACCAGTACTCGCTATATCTTTCCTGGGTAGAAACCAGTACTCGTTATATCTTTCCTCTTCTGGGCAGAAGCAGTACTCGTTATATCTTTCCTGGGTAGAACCAGTACTCGTTATATCTTTCCTGGGTAGAAACCAGTACTCGTTATATCTTTCCTGGGTAGAACCAGTACTCGCTATATCTTTCCTGGGTAGAAACCAGTACTCGTTATATCTTTCCTCTTCTGGGCAGAAGCAGTACTCGTTATATCTTTCCTGGGTAGAACCAGTACTCGTTATATCTTTCTTTTTATTTTTATTTTTAATTAAAACACAATACAAGCATGTATTATGATTTATACAAAATATGCAGATTTTTGAGCTAAACATAGCTTTCTGAGCTAAAAATAGCTCTGAGAGCTCAAAATAGCACAAGTGGCAGCCGAATAGCATTCAAATTATATGCCTCCGCGTAGATAAATAGTGCCTCCGGGTTTGCGTGAATTGAATCTAATGAGAAGAACTGACTTAAACTAAGACGAACTATGTATGTAATAGGAAAACAATAATATTCCAAATGACAATATAGCAATTGTGTCTACATGATCTGCCTTGGTTAACCTAATAAATTAGTTGATGACATTGGGGGAAAAACGTTCTGGTTACGGTATTGTTTTATTTGATTTTACTTCAGATAGCAACATGATTATTGCTTATTATGTATAATTGTACATAGCAACAACTATTTCCGAAGTTGTTTAGTGATTCACGATGTAAGTGAATTATTATTAATAAGACGAAATGAAGAAACATGTTTAGACACCACTGGATTGTTATTGTGTTGGAATATAGCATATATAGAAATCTTGTTATCGTAATATCTCCTGTATTTAAGATCGGATTCGATCAAAACTTTCATAGATTGTAGAGTTCAGGGTCTAGTCATGCAAGAACAGAACGGTAGAGGGGCATTCCGAATCTGAACGCTATACCAATTAACAAGATGCAAAAAATGCAAGAACAACTCGCGTCGGACGCTATTTTTTCCCATTTCTATTCATTTTTCCTGCACTTTGTTATCCGTGCATGTTCATCTTATTCAAATCAGTGCTTTGATTCAATGTTTTAAAGCCACATATTCCAACAGATTCTAAAATGACTAAAATAATAATTCGAAATACCAGCCAAATCCAAAACGGGATGTGTGTCTCTGCAGTGTATATATACATGTATTTGTTTTCGATTCAGTTTCTTACATGTGTATACTATGCATGCCACATAAGCTCGTTATTGTCGTTATTTATTTATTTTTTTAAACTATATAATCATACGTAAAATGATAAACTACGTTTTAACCAATCGAAGGCCAATATAAAGCGTGTTCTTTATTCATATATAGTTGAAAGAATTTCGCCTTCATCCATCTTAATGTATTTGGAATAACTTGCATAACAAGTTGAGAAATTAAATTATAATAATTTCACGACAATACAGCATACAGATTCAAAAGTTTGATATTTTCGGTGTGCTCTTTCAAAATTACCAGAACAGCGTCGAGTTTTCTATTAATGTTTGTTTCTACCCTTCCCACGTATTCTGCTAGGATGTCTACTTTGGCCTCTATGAGTTTAATTGCATACGATGTTTTTGTATCATTGGCATCCCTATCAGCTAGGCGTGATACGGTTTCGTTTATTAGTGCGCCAAACTTTAGAATCTCGTTGGTGTTGGTCTTTACGGCGTCTTGGAGAATTTTGATATCCTGAAAATACAAATTAAAGTGTTGTTTATTGTGCAGATAGTTGAATGAGATTTGGAGTGTACGTACTTTTTATAATTCATTGTTTTATCTCGATTTTAAGCGTGTGTTCGCCGATCGCCAAGTCGGCCAAGTTAAATAATATTGTCCTTGTTTACCTTATATTAGCCGCCTTTACAAGTTCTATGATTCCTACCGAAACTTTCGTATTTCCTTCAAGAAACTAACACCAGAAATGGTCACAGTTTTACACTAAAAAAACTTCATGAAAACTCTATCCATATTTTCAGGTAATATAATAAGGTATATATGCCGATTAAACGTATTGTTTTATTCACGGGTTCGTGAAATAGCCGTGATTGCATATGCGTAAATTAACTGTGAGTTGTGTTCTTTTAAAATTACCATAACAGCGTCGAGTTTTACATCACGGAACTGACGTTTCACATTTTCTACTTCTTTCTGGAGATAACCTTTTTCATCAGAAAACGCTCTTTTTACCCTTCCCACGTCTTCTGCAATGCTGTCTACTTCGTCCGTTATGCGTTTAATTTCATACGATGTTTTTGTATCAGTCATCTCTGGTTTTGCGCTGCTGTATTTCGTTATCTCACTGGCATCCATATCAGCCAGGCGTGATACGGTTTCGTTTATTAGTGCGCCAAACTTTAGAATCTCGTTGGTGTTGGTCTCTACGGCGTCTTGGAGAATTTTGATATCCTGAAAATACATATCAAAGTGTTGTTTATTTTGCAGATAGTTCAGTGAAATTTGGGTTGTATGCATTTTTTATAATTCAATGTTTTATCTGAGTTTTAAGCGTGTGTTCGCCGATCGCCAACTCGGCCAAGTTAAATAATATTGTCCTTGTTTACCTTATATTAGTCGTCTTTACAAGTTCTATGATGCCCACCGAAACTACCGCATTTCCATAAAGGAACTAACCCAAAAACTAACGGCAATATTACACTATAGAACTTTTATCAAAACTCTATCCAGATGTTCAGGTCATATAATAACGTATATATGCCGATTAAAAGTATAGTTTTATTCAAGGGTTCGTGAAATAGCCGTGATTGCATATGCGTAAAAAAATATGGGTTTGTAACTCTTAATTCGAGTTTTGGGGTTTGGCCTGTCTGGTTAAAGCCGTTTATACTGTGTCAATAAAGATATAAAATTCGAACAGGAAAAGTAGCATTAAAGGACGACAGTCAACTTAAAAGAACACGCACAGAAAAAGAGAACAACTTTAAAAGTGGAATAAAATGCCAAATAAGACATCACAAACACAAAAGGGTTGACAATAGGGCTACCGCCATGGAACGGTCAGTGGCAAAAAGGCCACCGGGGGTTTAAACCAGGTTCAATAGTGCACCAAACTTCACTCTTACCCTACTGTCAACCAAATAAAACGGGACAGTGTAAGTAAACAAATTCCCGCCATGAACTATTCTCTAACTAAAAAGGCAGAATTTATAGGCAATATAAGTAAACCGCAAAGATGCTCGCATATATATAATTACAAAAATAAATAGCATAGAAAGCCACAAAAAAGGTACTCAGTGACTGGCAGAAGCCAGAGCAACAAGAGAATAAACCATTGAGGACACGACAAGACAAGACTGCAGACAAACATCAAACGTCACCGTCCTTTTGGGCTTGAGGTAGATGTCATCATAGGGTCCACAGTCTATCCGGTCATCGCACAATTAAAGAGGAAAGCATAGTGGCGATCTGTAAACGGGTCCATTATCAAGGATGCAGTGCGTTGCAAAATGATAGGGTCATAACATCTTTTGTTAAACCTTTACACAAGATAGTATGAAAGTGATCTTGACCAAGGATCTTACGAAATCCCGTAACCATAAACGTCATGTTGTGATAGTCCTTGTCGCGGATGAGTTCTTAAATTACTTTTATATTTGGGAAGGAGATCAGGGTTACGATAGGGTTTTATGAAGTTACCCTGATGGAGTAGCTTTTTAGTTATACAAATATAACGAGTATTAAAGTCCTCAACTCGAGTACAAGCTCCAGAAAAATGAATAAAGTGAGGCAAATAGACCCCGTAAGAAGTAGCTCGGTGAACATCTAAGTTTGTATTCTCATTCTATTCTATTTAGATTTGTGGTATATTTGTATATGAATTTTATGTATTTGTTAGATGTGTGGTATATTTGTATATGAATTTTATGAATTTGTTAGATTCGTGGTATATTTGTATACGCATTTTATGTATTTTTTTAGATGTGTGGTGTATTTGTATATGAATTGATGTATTTGTTAGATTCGTAGTATATTTGTATATGAATTTTGTGTATTTGTTAGATTTGTGGCATATTTGTATGTGCATTTTGTGTATTTGTTAGAGTTGTGGTATATTTGTATATGCATTTTATGTATTAGTTAGATTTGTGGTATATGTTTATATGAATTTTATCTTTATATACAACAGAGTCACAGACAGCATCCACTTCTGCAAAATAAACATGTTTAACTATTTGGCTAACGTGTTCTCAAAATACGCTATTATAAATATATATAGATATACTATGAAAAAAAGTTTAGTAACACTTAGGGAATTTTGAAACATTTACCATTTATCTTTTGGATCCTTACCCCTATGTGATTTTCTTCAGCATACCGATTGATATGTAATTGGAATTACCAATAAAATGTGTGTTAAATATCTAAAAGGGGAATAAAATGTTCTTTGTTGCGCTTATTTTAAATATGATTTGACAAATGGTAAATATTTCAAAATTCCCTAAGTGTTGCTAAACTTATTTTACATAGTATATTATAAATCTGTGGTAATGAAGTTTTTTATAATAAGAATAACGATACACGTATACATGTTAATAACATCATCATTTCTAAAAAGGACCCCTTGCAGACATGAATGGTACCATCGCAATCCCCTAGAATTCACGTTCATTTGTGTCATGTTAATTAAAGGTCTTCTTCATGGACCCTGTACTGTTGCAGGTGGTATTTGCGTGGTGCCACAAAACAATGATTATGGCTTCAGCGAACATTATAGTGTTGACAACAGAAGTTGCAGCAACTCTGCATGTGCACCAGATCTGCAGGTGATACGGTTGGTTCTAGACCGTATATGCAGATGATACGGTTCTAGATCGATTCAGCTTATGTTTTATCTCGATGTAATTGGATGATTCGGTGTGTGTGTGGCGTGCTTGCGGGAGTGGAATGTTTATTTCTGTTGTCGCCCTCATAGCCGTAAAAGCCAATTCAACCTAATTCTTAAAGGGACAAGCGGCAATCTTGAAATTTGTAAAATTAGTACCTCGATTCTAATAATAATGTAAGATGGGATAAACTAAACAGAAAAAAACACATTTGAACAACGTGAGTTGACGTGTGTTCACTGATCGTAAATTTTCACGAAGTTCAAAGGGACAAACTGCAATCTTGAAGGATTAATCGAACATTAAAATTAGCACCATATTAACCCCAGTATCTTTTTGACTTATTAAAAACGCTTACATATACAATAGAAGTTAATACAATTTGTGGGTTTAGTTTTAAATATTGGTGCAATGTAATAAGCAAATTGTAAAATTCAAAAGCAATTTGTGTTTAACTATTCAATTATTTACTACTACTACTACTACTACTACTACTACTACTAATACTAATAATAATTAGTAATAATAATAATAATAATAAATAATAATAATAATAAATGCAAATAAATAATAGTAATAATAATAATAAAAATAGTAATAATAGTAATAATAATTTGCAGATATGCAGTTAATTACAGTTATGTTAAAATCTCTAACGGGACGCTCCGAGTTTTAAAAAATCAATAGATTGCTGTGTGTCCCTTTAAAACACAGATACAACACCATTTAAATATGTATGTGTTTTGTTGGAGGAAAATTATGTGTTACCTGAGAAAGCGAAGTTTCCATGCCGTAAATCTTTTTCTGCAGGACATCCACTCTCGCCCCATTGCAACACAGAGAAATCAAACATAACAAAACACTTATCTCGCAGATAAATATCTTCATTTTGTATATTCTCAGTCAAAGTAACCCGTTTTTCAAGTTGAGAAACAGAGCAATGAAAATCTGGCACGCTTTATACATTTATATACAGTATATAAACTGTACGGGACTTATTGTTCAAATGCTTACACGGGCGGAACAAATATTTTACGTTTAGGTGAGGGGGTAAAAACCCATTCACGCCACCAACATATGACGTATAACAGGGTTTAAATTTAAGACATAAAATATTTCCAGCGGGTTTGTATTGTTACTTGACGATCATCGATACCAAGGGCCGGAGGCCTGCGGTTTCGATGTGTTCCAAGTCCTAATCACCAGGGCCCTGTTTTATTAAACATCTTACGATAAGTCTCAAATTTTAAAATCGTTCGCATTTTTTCACCTAAGCATTCAATGTAGACACTTATGTGTGCACGTAGTGCAGAAATATCACTTGTATAAGAAAATGAAATGAAATCACGTTTATTTGAAACGTGTAATTTAAAGTGAAGCATTGAAGAAATAGATTTACGATCAAAATGGTCGTAAGTAGTTTCATAAAACTTGGCCCAGGTTTTGATCTCGCACAATATAAACCTACAGCAAATAATTTATTTATTATCTGACATATATTTTTATGTATTTAATACACACATTTTTGAGAGATCAAACAAACATAATACTATTTTTTCACACCTTACATCGGTTGTCCATCTCTCAGCACCAAACGAAGTAAATATACAGAATTATCCTGCTTTTAACATTTTCAATTTGTTGTTTGAACGTATCTTTGTTTTAAACTAACGTAACCGTTGTTTTGGATGTTTTCTGACGTTTAAAATCATTTGAAATGACATTCTAACGGTTAAATACGGTGTTCCGTTAGGGCCATCGTACCATCGCGCATCGACCTTTACAAGTCGATGCGCGATAGTACGATGGTACGATGACGATGGAGCGATGGTACGATGGCGATGGTACGATGAAGCGATGGTACGATGGCGATGGTGCGATGGTACGATGGCGATGACGCGATGGACCATCGCGTCATCGCCATCGTACCATCGCACCATCGCCATCGTACCATCGCTTCATCGTACCATCGCCATCGTACCATCGCTCCATCGTCATCGTACCATCGTACTATCGCGCATCGACTTGTAAAGGTCGATGCGCGATGGTACGATGGCCCTAACGGAACACCGTATTCAACCGTTAGAATGTCATTTCAAATGATTTTAAACGTCAGAAAACATCCAAAACAACGGTTACGTTAGTTTAAAACAAAGATACGTTCAAACAACAAATTGAAAATGTTAAAAGCAGGATAATTCTGTATATTTACTTCGTTTGGTGCTGAGAGATGGACAACCGATGTAAGGTGTGAAAAAATAGTATTATGTTTGTTTGATCTCTCAAAAATGTGTGTATTAAATACATAAAAATATATGTCAGATAATAAATAAATTATTTGCTGTAGGTTTATATTGTGCGAGATCAAAACCTGGGCCAAGTTTTATGAAACTACTTACGACCATTTTGATCGTAAATCTATTTCTTCAATGCTTCACTTTAAATTACACGTTTCAAATAAACGTGATTTCATTTCATTTTCTTATACAAGTGATATTTCTGCACTACGTGCACACATAAGTGTCTACATTGAATGCTTAGGTGAAAAAATGCGAACGATTTTAAAATTTGAGACTTATCGTAAGATGTTTAATAAAACAGGGCCCTGGTGATTAGGACTTGGAACACATCGAAACCGCAGGCCTCCGGCCCTTGGTATCGATGATCGTCAAGTAACAATACAAACCCGCTGGAAATATTTTATGTCTTAAATTTAAACCCTGTTATACGTCATATGTTGGTGGCGTGAATGGGTTTTTACCCCCTCACCTAAACGTAAAATATTTGTTCCGCCCGTGTAAGCATTTGAACAATAAGTCCCGTACAGTTTATATACTGTATATAAATGTATAAAGCGTGCCAGATTTTCATTGCTCTGTTTCTCAACTTGAAAAACGGGTTACTTTGACTGAGAATATACAAAATGAAGATATTTATCTGCGAGATAAGTGTTTTGTTATGTTTGATTTCTCTGTGTTGCAATGGGGCGAGAGTGGATGTCCTGCAGAAAAAGATTTACGGCATGGAAACTTCGCTTTCTCAGGTAACACATAATTTTCCTCCAACAAAACACATACATATTTAAATGGTGTTGTATCTGTGTTTTAAAGGGACACACAGCAATCTATTGATTTTTTAAAACTCGGAGCGTCCCGTTAGAGATTTTAACATAACTGTAATTAACTGCATATCTGCAAATTATTATTACTATTATTACTATTTTTATTATTATTATTACTATTATTTATTTGCATTTATTATTATTATTATTTATTATTATTATTATTATTACTAATTATTATTAGTATTAGTAGTAGTAGTAGTAGTAGTAGTAGTAGTAGTAAATAATTGAATAGTTAAACACAAATTGCTTTTGAATTTTACAATTTGCTTATTACATTGCACCAATATTTAAAACTAAACCCACAAATTGTATTAACTTCTATTGTATATGTAAGCGTTTTTAATAAGTCAAAAAGATACTGGGGTTAAGGTGCTAATTTTAATGTTCGATTAATCCTTCAAGATTGCAGTTTGTCCTTTGAACTTCGTGAAAATTTACGATCAGTGAACACACGTCAACTCACGTTGTTCAAATGTGTTTTTTTTCTGTTTAGTTTATCCCATCTTACATTATTATTAGAATCGAGGTACTAATTTTACAAATTTCAAGATTGCCGCTTGTCCCTTTAAGAATTAGGTTGAATTGGCTTTTACGGCTATGAGGGCGACAACAGAAATAAACATTCCACTCCCGCAAGCACGCCACACACACACCGAATCATCAATTACATCGAGATAAAACATAAGCTGAATCGATCTAGAACCGTATCATCTGCATATACGGTCTAGAACCAACCGTATCACCTGCAGATCGTGTGCACATGCAGAGTTGCTGCAACTTCTGTTGTCAACACTATAATGTTCGCTGAAGCCATAATCATTGTTTTGTGGCACCACGCAAATACCACCTGCAACAGTACAGGGTCCATGAAGAAGACCTTTAATTAACATGACACAAATGAACGTGAATTCTAGGGATTGCGAGTGTACATTCATGTCTGCAAGGGGTACCTTTTTAGAAATGATGATGTTATTAACATGTATACGTGTATCGTTATTCTTATTATAAAAAACTTCATTACCACAGATTTATAATATACTATGTAAAATAAGTTTAGCAACACTTAGGGAATTTTGAAATATTTACCATTTGTCAAATCATATTTAAATAAGCGCAACAAAGAACATTTTATTCCCTTTTAGATATTTAACACACATTTTATTGGTAATTCCAATTACATATCAATCGGTATGCTGAAGAAAATCACATAGGGGTAAGGATCAAAAGATAAATGGTAAATGTTTCAAAATTCCCTAAGTGTTACTAAACTTTTTTTCATCATAGTATATCTATATATATTTATAATAGCGTATTTTGAGAACACGTTAGCCAAATAGTTAAACATGTTTATTTTGCAGAAGTGGATGCTGTCTGTGACTCTGTTGTATATAAAGATAAAATTCATATAAACATATACCACAAATCTAACTAATACATAAAATGCATATACAAATATACCACAACTCTAACAAATACACAAAATGCACATACAAATATGCCACAAATCTAACAAATACACAAAATTCATATACAAATATACTACGAATCTAACAAATACATCAATTCATATACAAATACACCACACATCTAAAAAAATACATAAAATGCGTATACAAATATACCACGAATCTAACAAATTCATAAAATTCATATACAAATATACCACACATCTAACAAATACATAAAATTCATATACAAATATACCACAAATCTAAATAGAATAGAATGAGAATACAAACTTAGATGTTCACCGAGCTACTTCTTACGGGGTCTATTTGCCTCACTTTATTCATTTTTCTGGAGCTTGTACTCGAGTTGAGGACTTTAATACTCGTTATATTTGTATAACTAAAAAGCTACTCCATCAGGGTAACTTCATAAAACCCTATCGTAACCCTGATCTCCTTCCCAAATATAAAAGTAATTTAAGAACTCATCCGCGACAAGGACTATCACAACATGACGTTTATGGTTACGGGATTTCGTAAGATCCTTGGTCAAGATCACTTTCATACTATCTTGTGTAAAGGTTTAACAAAAGATGTTATGACCCTATCATTTTGCAACGCACTGCATCCTTGATAATGGACCCGTTTACAGATCGCCACTATGCTTTCCTCTTTAATTGTGCGATGACCGGATAGACTGTGGACCCTATGATGACATCTACCTCAAGCCCAAAAGGACGGTGACGTTTGATGTTTGTCTGCAGTCTTGTCTTGTCGTGTCCTCAATGGTTTATTCTCTTGTTGCTCTGGCTTCTGCCAGTCACTGAGTACCTTTTTTGTGGCTTTCTATGCTATTTATTTTTGTAATTATATATATGCGAGCATCTTTGCGGTTTACTTATATTGCCTATAAATTCTGCCTTTTTAGTTAGAGAATAGTTCATGGCGGGAATTTGTTTACTTACACTGTCCCGTTTTATTTGGTTGACAGTAGGGTAAGAGTGAAGTTTGGTGCACTATTGAACCTGGTTTAAACCCCCGGTGGCCTTTTTGCCACTGACCGTTCCATGGCGGTAGCCCTATTGTCAACCCTTTTGTGTTTGTGATGTCTTATTTGGCATTTTATTCCACTTTTAAAGTTGTTCTCTTTTCTGTGCGTGTTCTTTTAAGTTGACTGTCGTCCTTTAATGCTACTTTTCCTGTTCGAATTTTATATCTTTATTGACACAGTATAAACGGCTTTAACCAGACAGGCCAAACCCCAAAACTCGAATTAAGAGTTACAAACCCATATTTTTTTACGCATATGCAATCACGGCTATTTCACGAACCCTTGAATAAAACTATACTTTTAATCGGCATATATACGTTATTATATGACCTGAACATCTGGATAGAGTTTTGATAAAAGTTCTATAGTGTAATATTGCCGTTAGTTTTTGGGTTAGTTCCTTTATGGAAATGCGGTAGTTTCGGTGGGCATCATAGAACTTGTAAAGACGACTAATATAAGGTAAACAAGGACAATATTATTTAACTTGGCCGAGTTGGCGATCGGCGAACACAC